>VXAA01003009.1:662265-692086 GCA_013399115.1 Anseranas semipalmata
AGGGAGCGGCGCTGGCTGCGCCTGTCCCGCGGCTCCCTCAGCCCCGGCGCCTCTTCCGAGCTGGCGGCCTCCGCCTGAGTGGGCACCGAGCGCTCCCCGCCGGGCTGCCGGCGTGCTGAGGGCTCGCGGTGCGGGTAACGGGAGCAACGAGAACCCCTTTCGATCCTCTCCGAGCGCGGAGGTCAGCGTGTGGAGATACTTTTGTGGGGGGGAAGATATCTAGGGATTGAATATTACCTGCGATCCCCAAATGGACTGAAGAGCTGCCTCTTACCTCTGCGTACAGTGAGAGAGCAGGCAGGGGAAGCAGGTGCATCGCTGGGACCGAGGACAAAATCTTTTGTTTACAAGAAGGTAGAGCAGCTGAGGAAATTCAGCCAGAGCATCGTATGGCTGAGTGCGGTGAACTAGGAGTTGGAGAAGCATCTGACGTGGCTATAAATGGAAACTGGCTCGAGAAGAGAATCTGCATGGGAGACGCTTTTTCTGGTTGTGGTGCCACATGAGTCAGTGAGACTTCCATGAAAGCATCGAGAGAAAGTCAAAGTGACACAACCTTGTGTCACTGACAAAATCGTACTGTTGCCTTTGAGGTGGTGGGGTAACCTTTGGCAGAAAAAGCAGTGAGGAGATCTGTCTTAGTCACGTGCATCATAATCTTATGCTAGGTAGCCGGGAAGAGATGTCTGGAGCATTTAACCCTTTCTGAAGGAAATATCTATAGCAGAGGTATGTCTGTTGACATGTTTTGGTTGGGTTTGCTTGCTTGGAGAGGAGACAGCATCTGCAAGGAGCCTTTATCATAACAGGGCCCCCGGGTCGTAAGGAGTCACGAAAGTACGACGAGTTTCCTTTTTTCTTTAACTGTAGGCTGGCAGATCATCACCAACACTGCAAAGAAGAAAGTATCCGCTCAGATACCGCAGGAAATTTGCAGTTTAGTGACTGAGAGTTTCTGTTTGACATTTAAAATAGAGTGAAGAATGAGAAAGCTTTCATACATTGTCATAGATAAGGAGAAATCAGCCTTTTCATATGGTGTTTTAATTCTGTTCGTTCTTCCTCATCGTGCTTTGGACAGAGCATCTTGCAAGCTAGAAGCAAACAGCTTTCAATGCTGTACTTCCAAAGCCAAAGTTAAAAGTAAATGAGACCTCAGGAAGTCAGTTGTCACTTGGTTTATAAGACTGCATACAGAATTCTTAAGAGGAGCTTTTTTAATGCCACTCCCTTCCTGCTTTCCCTCTCTCCTCCTCCATTAGTGTTCCTTTACTCAGAGACCACTCTTACATTTAAAATGTCAGATAATTACAATGAGATTTTTCTGTTAGGTCAGTAACCATTTAATGAGGATTCCTAAATGCTTCTTTTGCTTCTTCGTTTCTCTTAGCCTCTTATAGGCTTTTCATGTGCCTCCCTATCAGTTTGTAGAGCAGTTCTAAGCAATAAGAAAAGAGATTGTAAGCACCTTGAACAGTAGCAGAGGATCTGGTGGGAGGTAAAACACTTGATATCTAAACATTAGGAAAGAGAAACTGTACATTATTAACGCTTACCAAAAGTATGTTGCTACTTTTATGCTTTTATTTAGCTTTCTTTAGAGTTGAGCGCGAGCAAGCAGTATGAAATATTAACAAATGCTTCAGGAAGTTATCAGTTCTGATTTTTCTTATTGTCAGTGATTTCTTTAATAGACCATGGTGCATCGTTATTAATATACAATTGTACACCCTTGTAGCTTGTGCAGAGATTGCGTTTCCTCTGTATTTGAGGAATTTTGCCATTGTCATGGTGGCTCTTTTCAAATAAGATAATATTGCACATAGAGGAATTCTGAAGCAAAAAATGATTCTTGTCTTTTGTGGGTAGGAGGGAGCTGAGGGAAAATAGGGTGAAAAGATTATGTCGTAAGAGGATTCTGTTGCACGGGGAAGCACTTGCTGCTGAAAATGCTCTTGCTTGTCCTCTGCAGACAAATTTAAGTTCATTGGAGTAAACAGCCGTCATCAGCAAGGCCTCACCAGGGTCTGTGGTACCCCTCCCCGAGGAGACATGGGGCTCCGTGGGCTTCTGGAGTGAACTGTACCAGCTGTTGCCTGAGATGTCGCTACTTGATATTGTTAATTTGGTTCATCTTCAAGGTGGTCTTTTTGTGTATTTTTAATAGGATTGCAGTGTTTTGAAAGGATTGTAATATGCAGGGAGGGGAGGGCTCTGTATATGTGTCCGGGATTGCTTTTTACCTTCTTTTCCAGTTTGAGCTGGTTGTGTCAGTTGCTCTTGCACACTGTTGCATGATGATTAGATAGTATCAAGTAATTGAGCGGGTATCATCAGAGCTGCCGGCTCCTGCGATACTGCTGTTTTGAAGGAGATAAACCTGTTGTTAGGTTGTGTTGAGATCAGGGAGAAGGGATCTGTGGCCACTTCTGTTTTGTTACTGTGGCTCTGATGTGCCTGGACCAAGTCCTGGAATAGTACTATCTCGTGATACCTGCTGAAACAACTATTACGTTTTGCTTCCTGGATATTTTAAGTTCCGCTAGATTTTTGAAGTCATCACTGCATCTTTCATCTTCTGTGTCTGTGCTCTGCCTCTGACTCTTTCTTAGCCCTCTGCATCCTCATACATATCTCACTACTGCCTGCTGCTGCTGTGGATGTGATTTTGCACTGGCCGTGCAGTAGATAAGGGCTGAAACGGTTGTCTTCTGTGCTTCTGAACTTGTGTAGCTCACTGTGGACTTCTGGGGCTTACCTCCTGCAGCTCCTGTTTGTACAGTGTTTGGAGCCACGTGGAGCTGGGGCACTCTGCTAATCGCTTCCTGGTGCGTTGTGAAAGAGCTTGCCAGTGCTTTCTGATAACATGAAGGGTGGGTAGCGGGGAAGCAGAGACCAAAAGTGATGACTGGTGGCTTGTGAAAGGTGCTGGAAGATTGGTGCCTGTCAGGCTGTGGCTGTGTCAGGTACTTGCTCAACCATTCTAACAGTCTCAGTTAATCCTCTCGTTTATTCATGCTTTTCCCTATCTTCCTCCACCCACAGGTAAGCTTCTTGACTTCAGTTACAAGCATCACCATGCTGCAAGAGAGTATGAGTGCATGAAGTACTAAATGCAGGTGGGAGGAGAGTTCCTGGTTCTTTGGACTTCTGACAGTAGAGAGAAACCTTTCTACTTTCCTAAGAGAAAGTTGGGAAATGGGAAGATGAAATGTAAAAGGGAATTATTGGCCGGTAGTGCTAGCATTAAAACTTCATTTTGTACAGTTCTGTTTTGGCAAATGACTCGCTTCATCCATTCCTCTCTAGTATTGTGGAGGCATGGACTGAAGATTTGTGTTCTTGAGGGGGATAAATGGCAAAAACATCTAACTAGATCCATTAACTTTGGTAATCAACTGATTTGGTTAAGCTTTAGTGTACTAACCAGATTAGGAATGAACAACAGAAGTGGCAATGTGAAGGGATGAATAATTTTGTGTCTTAATTCTGGAAAAGAGTGAATTAGCAAGGAGAATACTTAGACTTAAGAAAATTTTTGAACATTTGTAGGATTGCAGAAATCAATAAAAGTACAACAATGTACTTTCATTATAATATTTCAGGAGCTGATTTGTGTTGTTTTCTGAGTCATTGATTCAAACAGACACTGAAATAGTCTTATAGTTAATTAAAAAACAACCAAGTCTATCAACTTTCTATTCTATTTCTAATGGAAGGTGAGAGAGGCTAACAATCCTAACCTCAGATTGAAGGCAAACATTCTTATGACTTGCTGTAGAGAAAATGAAACAAAATTTGCCAGACTATAAAACCTTGTATGTAGCTACCTCATGTACATATTTACCTTTGTATTAGTTGTATCTCCTCAATTAAGGAAGAAGAATGTGTAGTTTCAGTCGTGATTTATATTTCAATTAATGAAAAATCAAAGGAGAACTTCTTTTATGCATCTAGATATCTAGGTGAAGTTCTACGTGAGTATCTTTACCTCCAGAAGGTAGTCTTAAATTAACTCTTCAGAAGCTTTATTAATAATAAACTAAATAACTAAACTTCAGTAGTTTATTAACTATTTTAGAAGCTTAAATTACTTCAGTTACAAAGTCATTTTTGTTATTGGAGTCCTGTTAAATCCCTGGCATTTGCAGAAAAAAATTGCATGTGATGCTTGGTTACCAAAATAGTATTTCACTGTATATGTAGTCTTCATCTGGCATACTTCATTCATTTTCCATACTGTCATAACAGATTAAAATCCTGCTTGTGTGTACATGTGATAGTGTCTATAGTTTGTGGGGCATCTTAGTTTGACTATTTTTATTATTTTGAATGGATTTAGGGTTTCCTACAGTGTTTCAGAATTTTCTTAAATATTTGTCCATCTACTAGTAGGTATACTGGGAAATTTGACACTTATTATTATATGAAGTTAAGTATAATCATTGATTATAGCCTCTCTGTTGCAGTGTGTATTCCTTGACTAATTTTTGAGTGCTGTTTAAACTTTAAGAATAAAATAAAAATCCTATTTGTTCCCCATTTGCACTGGAGAAGAGTTACCTGAAGCGAGGTGTTACGTGACTCCTTGTGGCTGCAGTTCTCTAGAAACTGGGCGTTCACAGGCCAGTTCAGTGCAAGAAGGAAGCTGGAACAAGTGTCTCTTGGCTCTAAAGCCTGGGAGAGGTACAGGGTCAGCTTCCCTAAAGCAGCTGAAGCTGCTTGCACTTTGTAAAGAACCTGGCACACTGAGCTTAACTGGAACAACAGTGCATGAGACTCTAGATATTCTGGGCAATAGCATTTTTCATATTACTTTCAGAATTGCTACCTGCGGTCTTGTTCCTACTTGATTACCACTAGAAGATATTGATTTCACAGACCAGTTTTAAAATCCCAGAAGCAGAATGTCTTCCGCACATCAGTGGCCCCTTCTAACATTGACCTTCTTATTTAGTGAGTACTCTAGACACAATGCCAAAGTTTATCTTCAGCACTTTACTTTCTAGTTCTAATCCTCTAACTACTAAGCTTTCAGTTTCAGGAATAGCCTTTACTCAATCCCTACAGCAAGATTGCCTCAAGATGCTGTTCAAAGTTTTTTGCCTCTTCCATCTGAGTATTGGTGCAATCAAAATGTACAATCTTACAAATTAGAGAAGGATGTGTATGGTCTTCCAGATCGTGATTTGAGTGGCATGTTTGTTGTTTAAAATCATTTTCAGGTAGATGCAGTGCATCCTGTGTTCTTGTGTGGTCACAGCTACAGCATTTTTCCCCAGTTGTAATGGAGACTGCAGTATCTTCCATACTGCTGACTAATGTAAGAAGGTCTTCTCAAAGTCGGATTAGTCTTGCAGGGGCAGGTCTCTGTAGGCTCTCTGCTGGAGAGCCCCTGAGCTTCTGACCTAACTTCTGTAGTAGGCTGTTTCTTTCCTGTTGCTGTTTAGAGTCTGTGGAATTTGGTCTTCATCTTCAACATTAGTCATCACTGTGCAACCATGGCTGTTGAGACTTGCTCTCTCATCTCTTTGGGGGGTATTTATCAAATCTAAAGCTTGGAAGAACATATTTTGGAGTATTACGTGTATTTTTTAATCTGGTGAAGAGCTTGTTAGTACTCTGAGGAGTGTTCCAAACATAGGTTACTTGGGAGCTGCACAATTTCAGCTTTTTCACTTCTGATTGTTTTACTGAAGTTCTTCATCCTCTGATTTTCTTTTGAAATAACTTAGGGGTCTTTCATAGTTTATTTTTCTACATAATTTCTGTCTTGTGTTTGCGTTATTTGTCAGTTCTTTTCTCTAGTACCATGTGCTCCTTACAGACATTGTCTTCTGGCACTTCAGATAGGATCTTGAAGAGATTCTTGTCTTCTCTGACTCTGCTAACCAAGCTAGTCTGTAGCATTTTCATAGTATTGGTAAGTGTGGTGGTATTCCTCTTTGGAGCGTTTTAGTGAGTTGCCATGATAGCAAGCATATTTGTTTTTAACACAGTTAATGTTGCAATGATTATCTTTGAAGACCCACAGCTTTCACCATGCCTATGCTAAGGAATGTTTATTCTCCGTACCTGCATACGCTAGTTTGAAATATGTAAAATTAAGTGAACTGGAATGCATACAATGTGGCTGACAGCTATACAGTAGTTACTGTTTTTCAATAGTATAAAACCACAAGCTAAGCATAACTTGTACATAGCATATGCTATGTACAGTGTTAATGCATGACTTGTGTGTAGGTAGCTGTTTGGGAACCTGTTTTTCATTAGTGCTGTACTTTTTATCTTCTAGATGAGTCATCTTCTCTAATTTGATTTCAGGCTTAACAGGAATGCTTGCCCAGGTGTTTCACATTGGTTGATGACTAAATAAAATTCCTTGTTGAGTTGAGAAGCTGTCCCAAAACACTTGTGATAACCTGGGGGATTCTTTGCTGTTAACTGTCTCGTCTCAGTGATATTTCATTCAGACTCAGAAGGGGGAAACAGTTGATAATCTGTTCTCTTGTAAAGAGGATACATATCTTTGTAGCTCAAGGCAGAACCTGATCACAACCTGCTGACTTCCAGCAAGGAAAACTTTCCAACCACTGCTCACTTAATCTCTGGTGCCTTCTTCTTAGCACAGTTAGTATTGCATTGCTCTGTTCCATTATGACAGCTTGCATTGCTCATGATTACCGTGAACACTTCTTAAAATTTTGCACTAAGGGCTCTTAATTTTAATCTCATCTGGTATTTTTTCCAAATAAAGGTCATATATGTCAAGTAGATATTTGTGTGGAAAAGCTGTGACGAGCCATAAAACTGAAATGCTGAAGCACGCCACTTTTCTACCAGCAGATTTTCCCTTCCCTTTTCTTACATGATGGTAAATGTAATCAGTTTTCGATGTGTTCTACAAATAGAGTAGAGAGTTGGCACTTAATTCTAGTCTCCAAGATAATACTTTTCAAAGGGTAAATATTAAGTATGAGTAGGACTTGCAGGTGCCATATGTCTTAAGTTTAACTTTCACTTTTTAAGCGTCTTGAAATTACAGCAACATAATAAACTCTACTTGTAAAAGTTCTGTCATGATTTAAACAGGTAATGCAGTTTTTTTTTTTTTGCAAATAGACTTTGAAGTAAACAACAAATCATGAGATTGCTTCACAATCAAGTTGGATAAAATGTTGTAGTTTCTTATGTTAAATGTTGTTTAAAAGTTATTTGTTTCACTTCAGTAGCCTGTGATGCACCAAAAGCTGCATCAAAATTCACTGAATTGGCCTTAATGAGATGTTCATAAACATGACTCTCCTGACAAAGTAGAACAACTAACGAAAAGTGCTATATGGAGTTATGTGACTAATTTCGTGGAAGATGTGTGAAGTTCTTTCCATGCTCCGGGAAGTATCAGCTTGCAGGTGTGGTGTTAGAGAAGACAGCTAACACTCGGAAGGACCTAGGAAGAGTCAGGTGTGTTAGTCCTCATGTTTTCTGAAGCATGCGAGGTTTGAGTAATTTTAGTCTGGTCTCTGCCGTACCCTTGCACAGGAGGCCCTAGTCTACTAGGGCCATCACTGAAATCCTAAATTTTGCTGGTAGTTTCATCATGATGGAGTCAGAATTTTTATTTATCATGATTATGATTTTAACCTTTGGAGTTAGACCTCTAAAACATCATGTAAACTGTATGCTCAGTTTTATTTTTATTTCTCTGGTGCATTGCTTATATGTGGACGAGTCTGCACTTAGGTTGCATATAAGCTGGTTTCCTTTTTGGGCACTCAGATCCCTTATCACCTGCTATTTTCTTGCCAAGTTCTCTTCTGGTTTTGGTTCTCCCTGGTTGTGCAACCTCCTTAGGGCAATTTATTATACCTTACTGTTGTTCTTGGCTTGGTTTCCAGTCCCCTATGTGCTGCTTGCAGTTACAATCCTTTTATAGGCAGCTGATTAATTAGAAACTTGCTGGTTTGAGCTGATAGGACAAGCTGATGCTTTTCATGGCCATTAGT
Source organism: Anseranas semipalmata (assembly GCA_013399115.1). Classification (NCBI taxonomy): domain Eukaryota; kingdom Metazoa; phylum Chordata; class Aves; order Anseriformes; family Anseranatidae; genus Anseranas; species Anseranas semipalmata. The sequence continues at coordinate 670,272 of VXAA01003009.1, forward strand.
GTAGGTTTTCCACTCAAGGGACTGGTATGTAACAAAACGTATGCAGTAGAAATGCTGAGAATGTAAATTGGAATTCATAGAATGGAAGTAGTGTCATAAAGTTACACTTTAGACATTCTTGAAGAAAACTGAAATTTTTTATTATATGTAAGCAATAATATTGTGTATATATTAATCTGTTGTACCTTCTTGATTTATGCTTCTATCATTCTTTCAGAGGTGCTGTTACAAATAATCGTGCTGGAGACTGTGAGATTCTAGAAGTCTTCTTGGGCAGAGCACTACAAGTCAATGTATCGCAGAAACCAGATGATATTTTACAAACTTAGCCAACATATTTTTTTTAGAAGTAATTTAAAATGTATGATGATTTGGGGATAAGGAAAGGCTTTTTGTTTGTCTTTACTTCCTCACCTTGTGTGGTGTTCCATAGATCTGAATCATAGATTCTTCAGGCAGAAGAATGACATTTCTGAAACTGAGAAGTCAACTTGCCTGGACATCTAATGTCATTTCGTATGTCTCTAGGTGCCTGGGGCCTTAGGTACATTTGCTAATTACAGGTTTTCTGACTTGTTTATACATATTTGGCAGGTATTTTGGAAAGTGCCCATTTCCTTAATTTGGCTGAATTTAGCATAGCATTTGGCTGATCTTGCTTGCCTTTTTCCTTGGTATACCTATTCAACAACAGGAACTTAAGAAGCGTTGTGACATGGATAGCTGGCTGTACACCATATTAAAAGGAGCATTTTTATTTAAGGACTGTTTTTTAGAAAGCACAGATCTTGTTATTTCCTAAAATTCGGAGTTTTTTTCAGTGTAAGATAAAATGCTTTCACATTCACTTAGTGGTAGAAACATTCTAATTCTTAGGCTGTATAAACTCTGAGCTTCACTGATTAAATCTAATTTTCAGTACCTAGGCAGCAGAACATAAGTAAACTACATATTTACAGGAGGCTTAAGGTGCTTGTAGAAGCAGGGCTTTGTCTTGTGGTGTTGCAAGATGAGCAACCCACACAAGTGAGAAGGGAGTTGAGTACACTTCTGATTTTACATGAGTGGCATTAGTAAGATTATACATACACAGACATGTTTGTGTATACAGCAGTGCTATTGCTCTGAAGATCTCAGCGTACTTTACAGTGTCTATTCAAGTAATACTTGTTTACCATATTATGAACTTGACACACTTTTCCCTGGTTAGTCAGGAAGACAGTGCCTATATTATTCTTCCAAAAGTGCTAAGCATTTTTTCACTTTTTAGGCTAGGGAGAGGGACTCTGAATAACTTTGGAAATATTGGTGGTCTAGTGCATTATGCAGAAGACTAAAAGCTAGTTACTGAAGCCCATAACAAAATAAAGGACTGTCAGACATGAAACTGCCAAGGAAATAGACCTCTACCTGCAGTCTTACTATGATAAATTCTGTATATTAAGAGGCTGCTTTTCATGTGTATCTTGATGGCTGGAACAATGCTGCCTTAATATATTTTAATAGTTCATCTGCTTCTGTGACCCTCAAATAGTTAATAAATGATAGTAAAGGACAGAGCAGAAGGTGGTGGAAATGGGGAGTAAGCAGGAGGTCTTTTGCAGAGCTAGAGCGTTGTCTGGTGTGTCTGTTTTGAGAATGAACTGAACTCAGCGTCTTGTTTTCACTTGTTTGCTCTTGTTTTTGAATATCAGCTTGTTGGATGGTTAGCAAATGTTCACTGCCTGTTTTTAAGCTATGCTTCTGTCTGACTGCCTTGCATTTGTAAAACAAGGCATGAAAGCCTCTCAGGCTTTCTGTTGATGCTCTGCTTGAAGTGCAGGTACTGTTTTCTTAAAGGATTGTGCTTGCTCCTGCTGCATAACCCGTTTTGACAAAGTCAGCTGGGTGTTCATTTCTAGCCTGTTTAAAGTTTTGAATAATATCAAAAGGACAGAAAAGAAGAATGCTAATTTGTGCAACGTGTTAGCTTCAGGCTTTGCTTGCATTTCACCACCACAGAGTTAAATTTGGTATCTGCTGCTACCAAGATAAACAGTTTCGGTAACAAACCTGGCCATGTGTGTTACAATTGCAAAAGCCTGTTAGTGTCTCTCAGTGAGGTGCTGGTGCTCTTCATCATGCCTGTTGTCCTAAGCTAACAAGAAAACAGCTTAAATTGAAAGTTTAACCCCAAAGTACATCTGATGAAAAATGGTTAACGTAATCATGTTAATGTTAAAATCATTGAAGAGGTCAGAAGCATATTCTACAAAGCGTAAATGTTAAGTACAAGCAATGAGACTGGGACGAGTATTTACTAAATGGAATGAATGTAATGTAAACAGCATTTATTGGCCAGTGGTGACCCATTCCCATGTGCTTTATTCTAGAGAATGGGTAAAACAGTTAAAATTGTAGAATTTGAGGCCAGAAATAACTGTGTTGTACAATGGCTTATATAAATAACATTTTTCAAAATGTTAATATCTACTGACAATGCAGCTTCATGGTATTCTGTACTCAAAAGGACTCGCAACCATGCCTTGGTGTAAAGGTTCGTCAACATTTGTCTCTTATCTGGAATAGAAAACTGGGGAAGATAAACAAATTAACAGCTACATGTGCCAAGCATTCTACTCTTGTTTACATAGTCTGTGAAGTGACTTCTCCTAAGCTTATTCTTCTTACAAACAAGGCTGTTACTCCTTTAGTGCAATGCATAACAGGGTTAAAAGCGTATAATAGCCCTGTATACAAGACTGGTTGCATTTATTGCAGGTGGCCTGGTGGCTTGTGAGTGGCTCACGCTTGGCATGCCCAGCTCAGGTCCATGTAACCTTGCTTTACTCGGGCACCAGCCTGACCATGTAGCTGCACGAATAGCACTCGGTAGCATGGTCATTTTGGACTGGTGTATAGTAACAAGTGATTTGCAGAAGTTCTGACATCTATTTCATAACAAATAGAGGAGATTTAATTTTTTTGTTCTTTCTTGCTAGTATTGTAAATTAATATAAAATAATAATAAAAAAAAAAGGCCTGAGGGGAGGTGGGTTTATCAGAGCAGTAACTTGAGCTCTTGTGTAAACTGGAGACCACCACCAAACTTTCTGCCTCACCTCTTACCCTTGCTGTAGCTGTTGGATGACAGTTACAGGAAGTAATCATTTCAATTGGCATTATGGGATTTTGACTTCATTCAGCTTACTGTAGTATTTCATTACAACGTTGCTATAGTGATTTGGTAATTACTACTTTTTGTTGTGTTACTGGACTTTTTGGATCTTTCTGGGCAATGTATTGCTGAAAACATAGCCAAGTAAAAGGCAGAGTTCATTCTTATATGCAGAATATTAGCTCTGGCCATGAGCTTTATTGCATTTTCATCATTCCCTCACATTGCACTGATGTTGGAGATAATACTGTCTAATCATCAGCAATGTATAAAGCTAGCATATTCATCATTTGGTATTCAACACTGAACAACAGCTGGTCTTATTTTTAAGTTCCATTGTGGTTTAAATTATTTAAAGAATGCTTTTGGTATTTCCTTTTTAAGATATAAAGCCCACTGAAGTACAGGGCATTCCTGTACTTTAAAATGCTCAACAGATGAGCAACTTCATAAAAATGAAATGAAGTCCAGAGAAACTACAAGTTTCAATTGCATGTAAAGTGATCTATGCCCCAACAGTAAATATAAAGTGCATCCCTTGAGAGCTGGTACAGGAAGGGGCTAGAGGGCAGGCGTGATGTGAATTGAGGATGATAAAAAGATGGACATGAAGAGATTATATGTGCATATCAGGTCGTTCACAGCTTACATGATTTATTTCCTGTAATGCTTGAGGATTTTTCCTTTCAGAAGTGGATACGATTCATAAAGAATACCTCCAATAAAATATGATCATATTCTAGAGGGTGGAATGGAATTTAAGGATGGAATTTTTTTCAGGGCTAGCAATATGAAGCCCTGGCACATTGTATATTCCAAAACTGTAAGCGTCACATTAAGATTGTACACAGCACTGGTGAACCAAGATTGTGGTAGGTTTCTTGCTGTTCTCTTAAGGTCCTGTTCGTGAGTGATTTTTGTTTGTTTCCCTTACATGATCTCTCTGAAGTCCAAAGACAGGCTAAGACACTCCCTCCCTAATAGTGTTTAGTACAGCGTCTGCTTCCGTATTACCAGGCATCATGGCAATTAAAGATGTCATCTTAAAAATACTGCAGTAGAGTAGTTCCTGCTTAGAGCAAATGAGTTGGCGTACTTTCTCAGAGTGAGAGGAAATGCCATGCTGTGTGGGATGTAGTGTCAGTGTACCACTATCTGCAACAGAAGGAGAAGGTGATAAGTAAGCTGAAACCTTAGGATGTGGGTGGTTTCGTTATGTTTTAGGGAAGAAAAAAAATGCTCTGGAGTGTTTGTGTTTACAGCATCAGTGAGGCAAGTTGTTCAGTGAGTTTGTTTTAAAAGCACTATGCTTTAAGTGCTTAATGACTGGTCAGGAAACAAACATAAAAGGGAAGGAGGCTGGCTGTGCATACGCAGCTTTTCTGGAAACTTCTTAATTATTTCTCAGTTCTATTTGTTTTGTTCTTTGTCTCTAGCTTCAAGACAGGATGAACAATGAGGTTATCTGAAACTGCATTTCCAAAGATACTAGTGGTGTCGTTCTGTTTCAGTATATCATTGCAGGGAAAGAAATAGGTATAAGTGAGAAGCAGCTAGCACTTGTTGAAACGAGTCCTTCTAAACAGAAGTGCTTCGTTGTCCAGCATGATAACCCTAAATTCTTTTCTGTGCTGTAAAATGACAGCATCTCATTTCCTTCGCAATTATGTATGAAACTTGTGTATTAGAATGGCATGCTTGATGTCTTTTTGCATTAGCATTAACAAAATAATGCTTTATCTTACCAGTGATGTTGAAAATTCACACTTGTTAGAGTATTGCAGTTTGTTAAATCCATGGAACGGTACAAGCAATGCAGAAAGCTTGGAGGGTGAAGCTTCTGAAAGAAGGACACTAAAATATGGTGAACAGCATATCTTTTACATCTTCTAGGTCTGGTGCACGTACAAAAACCATGAGTTGCCAAAGCTATTTGGTTGCAATGAGTTGTGAACATTGGCTCTATGGATAAGTTGGTTTTCTGTGAGGCTTTAGATCAAATGTGCTGCTCCAAGCACTCGAAGGTGGGCCAAGTCCTGGGAGCCCGGGAAACTTAGAGATCTCTTACTCAATGTTCGTACTCCATCATAATTGTAAGGATAAAGCTAAAGTTTTCATTTAATTGCCATCTGATTACTACAGACATAAATTTAATCTTTTTTTTTTCTTTTTTGCTTTTCTACCCACATCTTTTTCCCCCCACAGTTAACTCTGAATATAGGTGTCTTTTGAGCACTCACCTAGAGACCTTTGTAGCTGAATTTTTTTCTGGCTTTTCTTGGTGCTGAGCCTTCACATTCCCTCTGATAGCAAATGTATTTTCGGCTCTTAACCACTTCTAGAAGAATGGGGTTTTAATGTTTAGACTGGCTTGCAGCTGCAGCACCCCAATTTGTGGACATTTCAGTAAATGCGTGTTGAGACAGTTCAGCTGTGTATGTGATGTGCTGGTAGATGCAACTTCCAAAAATTTTAAGGCTCTGTTAGAAACTGGGTTCAGTTGAAACATTCAATGATACCAAACAAAAAGTACTCCAACACTGATTGAAAGTTAACTATAAGAAGACAGGTAAGTAGTCCTGTTACCATAGAATGGCAAAATAATTAGCATTTGTTCAAGATTGGGAAACAGTGGCAACACATGTTGAGAGACCACAGAAATAAACCCTGCCCCTGCAATTATCTTATCTCTTCTAGGAGACAGCAGAGAAAGTATTTAACTGGTCAGAGGAAACCATGCATATTAGGGTTTTAAGCATGCTTGTGGAACTCTTCAATCTTCTTTAAGTAAATAAGAATATTTCAGGAGGAGTAAAATTTGTTTTTGTCCTTTTCTTGGACTGAATCCACTCTAAAGATGTGAGGAGAAGACATACTAACTAGAAACTTGAAGTTTTCAAATGGAAAAATTAACAGTTGAGCTTACGGTAAGGAATGCTACATGTTGGGACTTCAGAGAATACACATTCATGTAGCAGTCATTTTCCTTGAGTTGTTGCAGAGACTTTTTTGCCCTTTGTAAAGAGTTGACAAAGCCAAGGTTGATATATGTATTGTTTTGACTTTTTTCTTTGCTAAAACACTTGCTTTGGACAATGGTTTTAACTATTTCTGACTGTCCTGGAGCAAGTTGGGAGATTGCTTCTCCACGTTGGTATTTTAGTCTTTTCTTCGTGGCTAATTACAGATCAAAACAGAGGTAGTTTTAAACTATGCTTAGGAAAACAGATGCATTCCCTGTTCTGATCCACTGTTAGGACAGGAGCGGGTTAAAGGAGTGAGAGGGAGGATGGAGCTCCCACATTGCTTCATGGGGCTCTATAGATACAAAGAATAAAGTAGATACGATACTGTTCTTTTCCAATTTTATTAATTACAGCTTCTCCAGTGCTTAAGGTAATAAAGATTTGGTTATCTGTCAGGGCGAAATAAAAGGACAGGTTTAAAATGCAGTCAGGTGCTGATGTAAACGAGTAATTCAAATTCTCATACTATCCATCACTTGTACCCAGAGCTGCAAGTGCTTCAAGTATTATGTATGTGGAGAGTCATTGCTAAAAAAATTCATATTGTTTCTAGAGGGAAATGTTTAAACTTGCATATCTAGCACATTTTACATTTTCAAAACTGCTGAACTTTATTATATTAACTTACCCTACATGCACCAGTTTATTTGTCTGTAATAGAATTTTGGTTGTAGAGTCATAAGCTAAAAGTAAAAACTAAGAGCTTTAAAGCTCAAAACTCAAGGAATCTTCATGAACTTCAAATAGCTATCATAAAATGAATTGTAGAAACAAAGAAATCGCGTATTATGCATTTTTCCCTTTTCAAACAGGTGAACCAAGGGTGGCATTTCCGGACTATATCTACTTTTCCTTCCAAATAGAAGATAAATGTGTTAAGCTGGCAAGGTAATTCTGGTAAGAATCTTCATGTTACTGCTATGGAGAAAGTCATATGTATAAATATTCAGCCTTTCTACTAAAAGGAGCTTTCTGTATTGTTAGTGCTAACAGACTTTTCTTTCCTACCAGGTCTTATTTTTGGCCTAATACTTGTATGTAGATGCTTCCTGATCATGCAGTATTAATCCATTTGTTATGTTTCAATGATCTTAAGTCATTTGGGCCTCTTCATGGATGTTATGTGCTTGGATATGATGAAAATATTTGAGTTTTGAAGATTTTACTTCAGCTGTTTATACAGAAATGAAAGAAGTTAAATATGCTGTAGTATTCATTAAATGGGTTTTACGTGGATTAAATGCTCTTGTTTCTCTAGCTGCTGTCACTGATTCTTATCTTGCCTTCATCAGGGATCCCTTGATCAGTTTTCTACAGCTGACTCTTGCATGTCTTTTGGCTTTTGTTTGTTTTAAACTTTTCAGCATATACGAGTGCTGACCAACCAAAAACTTGTGTAGCATAAGAGAAAATTTAAAAATATATTAAATATGAGTGAAGATGCAAAGTGTATGAGTGCCTTGTGTGCATTATGTAAAGTAAAATTAGTCAGTTTGGGAATCAGTACTAATGCTTTTAGTATTTTCTCCTGAACATGTACAGCAGAATCAATATCTTGAATTAAGTACATAGTAGTAGTGACAGCCACCCACTCAGTTCTTTTTGAAGAAAACACTAGAGGCGAGTAAGTCTAAAGCATTATATTTACAGAACTCCCATATTCATCTTATTTCACTGTTTCTTCTTTTTCCCCCCCCTTGAAACAATGTGTATATTGTCAGAATACGTAACAGGGTAGAAGATATGTTCAAATAAAATATTTAAGAATGCATTTCCTATACAATGCCGTTTAATAGCTACCTGTTTTCCATGTATTCTTCAGGTCAAATACCTTATAGAAGCAGATGAAGATTGAAGCTCACATCTAGGTTTAAAAAAAAGCTGAAATCAAGTAATTAACTTTCATTTATGCAATGTGGTAGAATGCTGTGTGTCATGGACTTTTACCTGATAGGTTTCTAAAATGAGTATTTGGAACCATTGGCTGTTAGCTAAGTCTCACTGAAGTAAATGAAATTCTCTAAGCTTAGCTTTTCCGTTCCCTTCTACCCTACACTGGTATATTGATTCCTCAGTCCTACAGATCCTCCATGCTTCAGAGGGTGGACAGATAGGGAAGAAATGCCCCCCCTCCCCAGTCTTTTTTTCCATAAGGAATGTATTTTCTGTTGGATTTAATTTCTGCACTTCCCTCTACTTACAGCTCAGACATGAGCAGTGCCAGTAACTCACTGGCACGGGAATTCTTGACGGATGTCAACAGGCTGTGCAATGCAGTGGTCCAGAGGGCAGAGGCCAAGGAAGATGAAGAGGAAGAAACCCATATGGCAGCACTGGGACAATACTTAGTTCAAGGCCGTGGGTTTGTTTTGCTTACCACACTGAACTCCAATATTGATCAGGTAATAGTTTTTCTTACCTTGTTATAAACTTTTATATTGAGTTTTGACTGTATTGAAGAAGGGGTTTGTCTGGCTTGTGTTCTTCTTGGTGCTGGTTTTCTTGCCTTTTTCATGTCAGCGTGCGTGCAAGTTAATTAAACTAGACCTTTAAAAGGACATGTTGCATTTGCATTCTGTTCTTCACCAAGGACAAAAAAGAAAAAATAGGTAATCATATACCTGTTCGCCAGCTGATACTGGTGGCTATTAAACTTTTGATTAGTTAAGCCATGTGTGAATCTTGAGTGCAGCAGCTTGGGGGGAAGAGGCAGTGGGTTAGAATTTTTTAGAGGAATGAGTGTGTTTATCGAATCTGCTGTCCAAACTGGTAGTTCTTACTTTGAGAAGGTTCTTCTAATTTAAGGCAATCAAATAAAATTAAAATATACACCTTTCCATTTTCTGGGAGGGGGGCTGCTGCATCTTCCAACAAAAATATTTTTTTAGGAAGATGTATATAATTCTGAGGGGAATCGTTTCTTACAGATTGTCGTGTGAGTGGATGGTTGATATTTGAGTTGTCCTGTTTAGTTTTATCCCAGAATCCCATATATCTCATAACTGTAATGTTAAAAAAAAAAACACTGAACTTTCAATCCTTTCCTAACTACCACACTTGTAGAACTCCATCCTTCACTAACAGTGTTATTTCAAGAAAAGGCTCCAAAACTTTACTAAGCTTTGCCTCTTCGGAAAACTTGGTTGAAATGTATTTGCTTGTTCTTCCCTATCTCTGTTCATTCTTGGATGGGAAGTAGAGATCTATTAAATTGTAAAACGAATGAAAAGAGAGGGAAGAACAAAGCAAATACAAGTCAATTTGCAAAAGTGGATCTAATAAAATTGAAGTTTAATTATTAATCTAATGATTTCTAGTTGGGTTATTGATGGACATGATGCATTTCTGGTTCCATCTTTGGAATGTGCAGAAGAACTTTGAGTTGGTTTCATTCAAAGGCTGAAAGGAACAGCTTTTTTCTGTGAAATACCAGGTGATGTGTCAGTGAGGTGTATGAACCAAACTTGGTGAATAAGATGGCATTCAGAAATTTATATGTATGCAAAAGTAGCTGCTGCTTTGCTGTCTATGATTAATTTTGCTTATCAACTCTGCTAGCTCTGTCTTAATTTCTTAACTTTAGCAAGAAATACATACTGAATACTTAAAGATAATCTATTTTAAAAAATTTAAGTAGGTGGCTTGTGAAATTAATAGTAGGTTTTTCACTTTTATCCTGTCTCATAACATTTGCAAATGCATTTTTAAGGACTCTGAATCTGAATCTAAAATCTCTGTAGATAAGGATGTATGCAAACATTTCAAGGCACTTTTAAATTCTAAGCATCAATTAAAAGCAGATTGAGTAAGCTTCTTAATAAAATGTTGTAACTTCTTACCAAAATTGTTTATCTTCACACATCTTAATTTCATTGTTACCTTGAATTTTTGGGAAAAGATGTTCCTTTAGCTGCATATCCCTGAATGGTGTTAACTGCCAAAAAGGTCAAGTCAGATCTTTTTTTGAAGCAGAAAAAAAGGGATTTCTTGATCTTTAGGACTGAAACCACATTGATAGTGATGCATAGCAACCAGTAAACAAATTATTTTAATTCTGTGCCTTCTAGTGTTTCTGTTGGCATTAAAACTCTTAGGGTTGAAGTCTTAGAATCCAAGTAGGATTGAGGTATTTTATTCCTAATTCAAAAAACAGATTAATTGCTAATCTTCCTTCTTTCTTCCCATAATATTTGTACCTTTTCATTGCAAGTTAAAAACATTACTTGATAAGTGTAAGCTTTCTCATTTGTTTAAAGGTGTCAGTTTGGATAAAGTAGAAAGCTTCATATAAAGTTCTCCTAATTTATATTTTTGTAACTACGGAAACCTCAAACTTTTCTTGGGTTTCATGTTGACTTTGATTAAATCAACAAGTTACTTGCTTTTGACTTTTCTTTCCTGGTTTTCCTGTTTGGTGGGTGAGGAATTCCTTCAACAAAAAGGTTTTGAAGAGCTTTGTATAGAAACAGTTGTAAAAGTGTAATAAGTATCTTCGGTGCTTTCTGGTTGGCTCCAGTTAATGGTTGTAGCACTCTTTGCAGTTGGGTAATTCTCCAGTGCATAAAACAGCAGAAGGGCGTAGGGAACTGAATGCTTATAGCTTTTTAAAACAAGCCTGAAGATTACTCTAGTCAGGAAAAAAGTACAAAAGCTTGTTTCTGTTTCGTTTCTAACATAGGAGCTGACATGTCGGGAAGAACTTCTGACTCTTCTTCTGTCACTTTTGCCACTGGTGTGGAAAATCCCTGTCCAAGAAGAAAAAGCAATAGGTAAGCTTTGTCGGTTATGGTATTGCGGACCTAGAAAAAGTGGTGCATTGTATTTGTATATTACTACAGAGCTTAGTATTCCTAGCTAAAGAACAGAAGTCCATTGTACTACATAGCCTCTCAATATAGAATGGAGATGGGAATTCTACAAAGAATTTAATTTTAAAATACCAGTTCTGTCACCATACAGCAAAGATTGTATGGAGAAGGTAAAGGCTCTTGGTTGGTGTAAAATGCCACATTACTGGGCAGCTGAACTTAATGCGGTGAGATCATTTTTTTGCTTTTCAGGTGATATGGGGAGGAGGGGAAAATAATTTGAAAGAGCTTGATATTTTTGCTAATGTGAAGTGCTTCATGGTGAGGTAGGAGAAAAACTTACTGGTTCTTTTAAAAAAAAAAAAAGTGATACATGCTGGCCCTGTAGACTCATCAGAGATAGAGTAAGAAAGACTTTTCTGAAATTTGAAGAAATGACAGAGAATAGGCTTACAGACTAATAACAGTATGAAAGAAGTGCGATGAATAACAAGGAGGTAGGCCCTGAAAATAGAATGATACTAGATGGTTATGAACAGAACCGGGCTGCATTTCTTAGTTGGATGTTCTGTGTCAGAAAAGCTGATGTGCTAATAGAGGAATTAAATCACAAGAGTTCAACTGCCAAAGAATCAGTTTAAAGCAAAATAAAGAAATGAAAGGTATGATACAAAATAAAGAAGTTAAAGGGATGATACAAGATAAACTGTACAAGAAGTGAACCAGGAAATGGAGAAGTTCAGGTTTTTTAGGGGCTTTTGCATTTATTTGCTTTCTTAGAAGATAAAACAGGATGAAACAAATGAAGTTACTGGTCTGTTTGAGAGGATTCCTGAGGATTCTCACCTGAAGGTCTCCCAGTGCTCTTTGCAATTTTAAGCTCTTGCAACTCTAAGGCTTTTGTTAATTCTTGGAGAGTTAAGGTATTTCAAATGCCAGGTTTGTATTACTTTTATGTAATTAACTACCCTGCTTTCATCTTTCTTCCATGCTCCTAGAAGCATGATTGAGTTCAAGAAACATTTTGGTCTTATAGCTTAGTGACTCTTCCAGGGTTAGTTTAAAATGCTGTTGTTTTAAGATGTACTGGTTTTGCAGTTTGCATAATGTACATTTTTTCCTACTACAGACTTCTAGCTCAGAGTACTGATGCAGTAAACATGATGTTGTGCACAAAGAGCTGGGTTTCCTTGATCTGAGATAAAATGCATCTTAGTCCATCTGTATTAGGTACTTTTTTCTTTCTGTGAAGGAAATACTCTCTATTTGGTGAAGTACTCTCAGTTAACTTCCTGCCTCCAAAGCAGATGATCCTTAAGAACTGTAATGATGACTATGAAATAACAAGGAACAGTCATGCTTGAACATGGAAGCATGTTTAGTGGTTGTAGGCTTTTGGGACTTTGTTTTTTCAGGGGTTGGGGAGGTGTTTTTGTTAACTATCATATTTTTTGATACTGAACTTACTGGATGGTGAATACTTGCAGTTTTATGCCAGGTATTCTACTGCCCAAGGCATCCAGATACCATTCTGCCATTAATCAAAAATGATAATGAACTTTATCCAAGAGCATGTAGCCTTTTTTCTTCCACCTGCTTTTTCAACTTATGGTCTGAATTTACCAATACAAGAGAACTGGAAATACTTGTATTTTATTCTTCAAAATTGTCTTGCCCATTGAATCAGACTTAAATTTCATATTTGCTATTTTATACTGAGTAGTTGAAAGGAGTTCTGTCTTGGCTTGGCTTTTGTGGGAACATTCTGCACTTTAATCAGTACTCCTTTTAATCTTCCTCTTGTCCCTGATTATTGCAGTAAGTCCACAACTTTTATCTGTTTCTTCTGTTTGGAACAATTAAAGCTGAAGTGATTGTGGCCTGTATACTTAAAGATCTGCAATATTTAAGTGGGGATTTTTTCCCTGTTACCACCAATACTCTAACCATTTCTTCATGTGTTCTTAGAAGAGGGCTGTGAGTTAAGGCACTCAGCTCCTATAGCAGCTGAGATGCATAAAGCAACAGTGAGTCATCGAGTTGAAGACCTTTTTTCTTCCCTTGAGTTCCAGTTTTTCCTTTACTTACAGAATGCTTTTTGTGAGTCTTTGAATATATCAAATGGTATACACAAAGTAAATATTATGTTACTGTCTAAAACTGCTTCTGCAGCTAAATAATAGAGGAGATCTCAGAGTTGGTATCCTGCTGATTAACATTTTATTACTACTCTATTAGTATGTCTAACTTAACCAAACTTGAATTGAATACAACTAGTGGCTTGTGGTTTTATTGTTTCTCTATATCCCATCTGTAATGGGTCAAAAGATTGTTTCAAACTAAGCTTTCTTCCCCTTGCTCCCCAAAAAGTCCTTTCATCTGCCTTGATATAATATTTTTTCAGAGGGTGGAATAGCTGTGCCTACAAATAAGTGCTAGGAAACTCTCGCACATTTTTGTCTATCCCTAATTAGAAAATGAACTCTGTGTACACTTTAGGAACCATACTGGCTTACTTTCAAACATGAATTGTTACTGACTTGTTATACTGTAGATGTCAAACATATACAAAACTGTCGCCTATTAAGATACAAATTTATTTCATATTTTTGAAGCTAAAAGTATTAAAGCATTTTTCCTATTTTTGTGTTTTTAACATATTCTAATGTTCCTGAATGTTCCTTTGTTTTACTGTTGCAACAGGTTTTAATGTACCCTCTACAGTAGATGTATGCCTGACCAAAGAGAACAATTCAAGTTCTGTGAAATCTACTCAGGAAAAACTAGGATCAGATGGAAGCACTCGTTCATCTCTTCGGGCTTCTGTAAAACTAAATCATCGATCTCGAAAAAGAGGACGTCTGCACAAAACCACCCATCGTTATTCTGTGCGAGATGCAAGAAGATCTCAGCTGTCCACTTCAGATTCAGAAGGCAATTCTGATGACAAGACTACTGTAATGATGAAACACAGACGCTCCCAGTTCCTGCAGCCTTTTTTAACATACCCAGCTAGGGACAGCTACCTTTTAGGTAGAAGTGATTACTTACCTGCTGAAATAGTACAAAATTCTAATCTTGATGCCCCTAATCTAGAAAATTCCAGCCAAGTTATTCCAGGACATGAGCTCAACCCAGAGACTTTGAATGAGCCAGCTGCAGGAATTGCTGAGAGCAACATGGATAACTCTCCTTTTGACTTATGCCATGTATTATTGTCACTGTTGGAGAAGGTGTGCAAATTTGATATTACTTTGAATCACAGTTCTGCTCTTTCAGCTAGTGTGGTGCCCACATTAACTGAATTCTTATCAGGATTTGGAGACTGTTGCAACGTAAGTAACACAGAAAATGAAGTAGTTTCTGCAGGGTGGACAGAAGAACCTGTGGCTCTGATCCAAAGGATGCTCTTTCGAACAGTACTGCGTCTTATGTCTTTAGATGTTAGCAATACAGAAACAATGCCTGACAATTTACGAAGAAATTTAATAGACTTACTAAAAGCAGCATTAAAAATCAGAAATTGTTTGGAAAAGCAACTTGATCCTTTTGCTCCAGGGTACAAGAAAACACTACAGCAGCCGGTTCAGGATGAGTTTGTATTTTCTAGATATCATCACAGAGCCTTGCTTCTGCCTGAGGTTATCGAAGGAGTCTTGCAGATTTTGATCTGCTGCTTACAGGGTGCAGCCTCTAATCCATTCTACTTTAGCCAAGCTATAGATCTGGTTCATGAGTTCATCCAGCATCAGGGATTTAAGCTGTTTGAAGTAACAGTGCTTCAAATGGAATGGCTGTGTATGAAGAATGAGGGAGTAACTGGGGAAGCCTCAGAGCATCTGAAAGCCCTTATCAACAGCATCTTGAAAATAATCAGCACTGTCAAAAAAGTGAAATCGGAGCAGCTCCATCAATCAATGTGTACAAGAAAGCGGCACAGACGATGCGAGTATTCTCACTTCATGCATCACCACAGAGATCTCTCTGGGCTCTCTGTATCTGCTTTTAAAAACCAAGCTTCCAAAAACCCCTTCGAGACAGCTGATGGAGAAGTTCATTATCCTGACAGGTGCTGTTGCATTGCTGTTTGTGCACACCAGTGTTTGCACTTGTTGCAGCAAGTTTCTTTGAGCAGTACTTGTGTTCAAATTCTGTCGGGTGTACATAATGTGGGAATATGCTGTTGCATGGACCCCAAATCTGTGATTGTCCCATTGCTTCATGCTTCCAAGTTACCAATATTAAAAAACTTTCAACAGCACATACTGAACATCCTTAACAAGTTTATATTGGATCAGCTGGGTGGAGCAGAAGTTTCTCCAAAAATTATTCAGGCATCATGCAATATATGCACTGTTGACTGTGAGCAGCTTTCTCAGTTGGAAGATGCCTTGCAAGGCAACTCAAATGATGCTGGTCTTGCATCTAGTTCTTCTTGCAGAGTTCAGGGAATTCTGCCTAGCAGTGGATCTGAAGATATGTTGTTGAGATGGGCTGCATTAGAGGCTTATCAGGACATTGTTTTTGAAGAAGACAAACTACATGGCATGCAGATTGCAAGCCACATCTGCCACTTAATTCAAAAGGGAAATGCAGTGGTCCAATGGAAACTATATAACTGTGTTTATAATCCAGTGCTTCAGAAGGGGGTTGAGCTAGCTTGCCATGCTCAACAACTGGGAATAACTACAGCTGATAAACACACATGCGGTTACCATAGCCATTGCTTGCCTTATGAAGTACTTCAGATTTATTTGCAGACACTCCCTGCGTTGCTTAAATCCAGGTTGGTTGACTTTCTGCTTGTTAATGGAAAACGTGCTAATTATAGTACAGAACTTTATATATTTGTTACTGATTAGAACATAAACCTTGTTTGGACTTGGATATTGTGTGTGTGTGTGGTGGTGGTCGTGACAGGATAAATACTTGAATAACAGAAGACTTACTCCTAGATTCATGAGCTATTACAAAGTGAGGGTTCTGCAGTGATGGGCCATGGCCTTTAACAAGTCAAAACAAAGTGTGCAGAAACAAAGTCTTTGTGACATACTCTTTGCCTCTTAATTCCTCGTGCTAAAGTGAGTCAGGAATGTTGAACAGATTCACATGTCACTTTTCTGTGGGAATAAACTACTAAATTTTCTGATCTGTTTCCCTTCTGCTCGTATTTACAGAATACTAATAATTTAAAATAGTTTAAGAAGAGGAGAAAAACAAATTCTTCTAAAGAATGAAATAGAAAATTCCCTATTTATTGGGGAATCAATGAAATAGCTGTTGAATAAACTTCCATATACTCCTATTAAGAATAGGAATGTGTTCTTTCTTCCAGGAAAGATTCTGATGGTCTCTTGGAGGCCTGATAAACTGAAGTGAATTTAATAGCGTTACCTGAGACAGTTATGAAGAATAGACTCGTATTCCAATTTTCATAAAGGATTGCCTAATAGATTTCTAATTTTTATTCTAATCTAAACAGTGTCAGAAACTATCAATTTCTGAAGAAGCATGTAGTGAAAAGCCCTTTGTGGCAACAAGGCAAGAGATTTAGTTTAGGTTAATAAAACAAACAAATCCCTGTAAGGTATCTTATCCACTACTGGCCTAAAAAATGGGTATGTACAAGTCAGTACATGATTCATTTGATTCCAGAGTGCTTAATTCAGTTACAGTAAAAGCTGACCTTGTGGGAAGGAAGTTGGAAGGTAGGGAAGGTGGATGTCTGCAAGCAGACATAATACACTAAGAAGCTTGCAGATCCTTACCCCAAATTTTGTTTGAATTTGATGTAATACATGGGGAGTAGAAAGAATGGAAAAAATATTTGGGAATATCCCAAAAGCTTTCTTTAATATTGGACTTTCTAGCATAACAATTGTACGAAGCTGTGCTTGAAATGCATTTCAGATACAATTCAGGAGTCTGTTCTTGCAACTGTTAAATAGATATATCTAGTAAAATGTGTTAAGACTTCAAATTTATTTGAGAGAATCTCTACTTTCTAGTGAAGTCATAAACGAGAGAAGTTGAGATATTGACTAGCTACAACTGCTAATAAAAAGTTAGGTGGAAGTACCACTGAAAAGCAAATGTTACAGAGTTGAACACAATGCTTTGAACATCATACATCTCTGTGGTCTGTGTTTTAGTGGTTAACCAGTGTTATTTCCTACATCGTATCTTACAAAAAAAGATTGAGTTTTACGCTATTAGGTGGATGATGTTTATTTGGGATTCTAGAGTAGTACAGACAAGTTCCCTTCTAGCCCACCTCACTCCTGAGATGGGGTACTTAGGGCAATTACTGTAAACACAATCTGTCCCTGGTGTCACTCAGGTGTGTAGAAGAGAGGATTACTTTTGGATATCTCATCTTATGAATGTCTCATGAAATCATATGAGCTACATGAATTTGTTTATAAAGTAACTCATGCTTTCTCTTACAGGATAATTAGAAACTTGTTTCTGAGTTGTAATGGAGTGAATCAAATGACTGAGTTACACTACTTAGATACTTTAAGAAGCCACTCTTTGAAAGTGTTAGAGACTTTGATACTCTGCCTTGGTGATCAACAGAAAGACCAAGCAATGCCAGAACTAGAAGGCCTCAACAGTGAACATAAGGTGTCTATGCCTGACTTGCCTACCTCTCTTTGTAGCCAGCACACTGTTTCAGAAGTTCCCCAAAGCCTGAGCAAGTTTTATGCTGGCCTGAAAGAGGCTTACCCAAAAAAGAAAAAGTTCGAGAGTCAAGACATTCATGTCAACACAATAAACCTATTCCTCTGTGTTGCTTTTTTATGTGTAAGTAAAGAAGCAGATGGTGATCTGGATTCAGCTAATGACTCTGAAGATACATCGGGATATGACAGTACAGCTAGTGAGCCATTAGGCCACAAATTACCATGTCTGTCACTGGAAAGCCTTACTTTGCCCTCCCTGGAACATATTCATAGGGCTGCAGATATTTGGTCGATGTGTTGTTGCATCTATTTCCATAGTTCAGTTTTCCAGAGACAGTTCCATAGACTTGGAGGCTTTGAAGCATGCCATAGACTACTAATCCTCATAATTCAGAAACTTGCAAAAAATGAGAAGGAACAAGAAAAAAAGGAGAAAGTATTGAGTGAAAGCAAAATTTCACATGGGAGTCCTCGTGCTGAGCTTCTCAACAAGGATGACTCTGTTAGTTTCCCTAAAAGTGGGGAGATGACACAATTGGAGCTCAATAGTTCTGATGGTCTTGCTGGTGCAGAACAGCTGGTGTCTGAATGTGTCTCCTGCGACAGCTCTGTGACCAGGGAATATGCTTCAGTTACTTCAGTTGCAGATCTTGAAGAGATTAAGACTTCTGTAAGAGAAGAGACTGAATGGGCACTTCAGGGTATCAGACTTCTAGAAGCTCTCCTGACAATTTGTCTACACAGTGCAAGCACCATGCAGCAGAAGATGGAAGTAGAGATTTTTCACCAGGTACTGTGTAACTTCCCTTAGCTTACCTTACTCATATTTGTTATGTACAGTAGTAATTTAACAGTGATTCAGTCAAAAGTTCTTTTGGAGATTAAAGAAAGCTTATGTTCTTATTATGGTACCTTTTTCTGTCATACTTCAAGCACACCATTTAACTGTCTGCTCTGTAGTTGGTGGTAGTGGTCAGCGGGCATGAAGGAGTGGGAGTAGGCAGATGGACAAACTGGCAGTTGCTGTTTCTGAGGAGGCATCTTCTCATGTGTCAACTTGTTGCCCTTTTCTGTACCCAGTGAAATACTGACTAGGACCCTGCACCTCTTTGTCCTCCAACGTGATCTTTGTCTTCTGCTCTTTTGGGTTGGATCCCTATTCATGCCAGTTCCCAGCTTCTCAGGGGCTGAGGGAGAATATTCTAGAATGGCAGAATAATCCAGCCTGGATGAGATTTTTACCTTGTGGTTTTTTGAATTGTATTTCCAGTTTATTTTCTTCATCCATCTATTACAGTTTGAGCCAGCATGGTCAGTATGGCTAAGGGCTGAACTCAACATCATACGCTCTTTTCTGGGTTAATGAATCTTGAGTCCAAGGGAAGACTGATCGTAGCAGATGAAGATGGTTTTCTTTAGCCTAAGATGGTCCTGACTAGAGGAAAGGGATGTCTTCCTTTGCCCACAAATGCAGCAGTGGATGTTGACTACTGTAAATTGCTAGCTATAATTTTTTTTTTTCTGGTTGGGTATGGCCTGCTCTTTCTATTTTTTTCCTATGTAGTTCTTGTGTCTAGTCCATGCTCAGTGGAGGCTGTCAGAGCTGTTGGGCTTTGAATGGTGGGAGAGACTTCTTTTCTGAAGGGGTATTCGCTGGTTAATGTGTGACAGAGGTGGGATTGACAGAGAGGAGAGTTGTGTAGGGAAGACATGTTGTACACAGTGACTTGCACATAATGTTTTTGATGAAAATGCTGAGCAGAGCATGGTGCTTGAGGAAGGAGGAATACTAGATAGCACAGATACTTAAAGGACACCTGAAGAAGCTATTACTTAAGCTTTAGAGTTGAATTAATTCAGCATTCCACCAAAAGTTGTTGATTCACACAAGACACCTCAACCATGCTTTACTATTTTAATTGCCATCTTGAATTTTATGTGGCAGCTCATTATAGAAGCAGAAGGAGGTAGGTACAGGTGAGAACTGGAAATTGGAGTTCTATCTGGGTCACTTGCTGTTTTTGTTAACTTGGTCTTGTCACCCTTGATCTTGTTAACCTATCTAGTAATGTTGTGGTGTGATCTGAATGCACTCTGTACTTTAAACCGTTTCAGAGGTGTTTATTTTTGAACCATAGTGTTTTCACTTGTAATGTTTAGGAAACAGTAAGTTGCCTGGATTTTTCAGTGTGCAGATTGCTTAATGTACTAAATCTTTGTCATGGCAGACAGGACAAGTCTTTGTTATTGCAGGAGACTCAGTGAAGTCTGATTGTTCTAGCTGGGAAGCCTAATTAGTATAGGTGGAAGGGGGAGTTCTTAAATGGAAGTACTGGGCTACTTTAGTTAGCCAAAGCAGAATAACATGAATCAAAATGTTTGTCTCTTCCAAACTAGAATGCTTGTGTGGATGATATCTTACTCCAAATAAGAGAACAGCTTGCTCAGTCAAAAGTGCTAGAAACTGACTTGGCAAAGCCTCTGTTTGATTCACTGCTTCGTGTTGCGTTGGGCACTTTTTCTGCTGATCTGGATCGTTCTGAAGAAAAAATGGAAAAGGTATGAGACGCTGACTAAATAAGTAGTCTAATTCTAAATACTGCAAGGTTTGCTAGATCAAGTTTATGTTGTTCAGGTGTGTATTTTTAAACAAGATAAGGCATGTTTAAATGTTTGGTTCATGTGGTGGTTGAAAATGAATTCTGATTCTCATATGTAAGCGTTTAAGTTGAATGATGGCTATTCATATGCTCCCCACATCTGCTGCTCTGAAATGAGTCGTGCCCCCAAGAAAAGAGGCAAGCTGTATTATGCTTTATGGAAATACCGGAAGCCTGAAGTTCTCCTCACTCTTCAATTCCACAGCAGGGAATGAAAAAACTTTCAAAGGAGAGCTTCAGGAGGTGGATGTTCACCTTAGGGGCTGCAGACATATCTTCACCTAAGAATGAAAAATAACTTATGGTGATGGTGACTTTTGGAGCAACAGTTTTTTTCTTAATTCATTGAGCACCTGTTTTCCAAAACTATGGTTGGGTAGTTAGGAAGAAAAATCCATCTTTGCAGAATCCATTTTCTATGTAAGAATGAAGTATACTTAAAAAAGAATCTCAGGCTTCTTGAAAGTATATGATTAGTTTTTCTTTCCCCAATGGGTGTGGAGGAAGGTTCTAAACTACTTGCTTTTCTGAACAAAGATGGTACATTTGTTTTAACGCGTGTTAAACAGACACATTACACTGAAAAGGAGCCTGTGCCACAACCTGGAGATATTTCTGAAGAAGCTGAAGAATCACAGTGCTGTAGCCTTAAACTTTTTGCTGAAGAGGAAGGATATGAAGCAGATAGTGAAAGTAACCCTGATGACAGTGAAACCAAGGATGAAGGTAAATTTGAACTTTCTGAATATGCAAAGCAGTCTTTACAACATAGCCAAGCTAGCTTGTCTTTTTGAGATGTACAAAAATAGGGTGAGCATCAGAGGCCTTTTACACATACAGATCGTTTAGGTTTTCTAGTTCGGGTAGGATCCAGTTAACGTTTGGAGAGATGATGGCTATTCTAGGCCTGAGTGTTACAGGAACTGTTCTGTCTTGGTTATGTTGGTTTACATGATTCTTGCTCTGAAGTCATGTTGGGTTGTCTTTGCTGAAATGTGTTAATGTGATCTAGAAGCAGTCTTCTCCAGAGGTGCTTATCAGTAGGTTGTTTATAAATCAACGTTCAAAATTTTATGTAGTATTACAACAATATGGTAAAAACTGCATAGTCTAGTTATATCCAGTTTTCATTCAACAATTGATATGTGCGTATTTTACTTTTTTGTGGAATTTTAAGCACACTCGTTTTAATTTTTTCATTTGTGCCAAACACCTGGATGCTTACATTTTGGTATAATATGGGCTCAGCATGAACAGTAACAGCAGTTAGTAGAACTACATTTCACTATTGCTGTTTACCTGTATGACTAGGCTTTATCAGTAGTGACCTAGAGAAGTGTATGCAGCATTTTAAAAGCATTTCTGAATTAAAAATTCAACCTGAAATATTTCCATGAAACAATTGCAGGTAGCATATGTCTGTATCAAATTATTTTAGTTTTAAGTGACATGTTTTAAAGTCTTACCAAGATGTAAGG
>VXAA01003009.1:692112-748157 GCA_013399115.1 Anseranas semipalmata
AAATGTTTGTGTTTTGATTGTAATGGAGATATTCTGTCATGTGTGTTTCCTGAGTTAAATAACTAAACTGCTTCCCCCAACCTTTTAACATAAAAAAGGATTATTTAAATTTGTCCTTTCTTGGCAGGCTCAGAGTTCTTTGTAGAAGCTGAGGTTCTGTTACACTGATTTTATTGTCATATTTTGAGTTGCATATTTCATCATTGCTGTGTGTGTCCAGTTCCCAGGGAATGAAGGCATGTAGTTCAAGAACATGTAACGGGAGGAAACTGCATCCTTGCCCTTATGTATTGGCAGGAAAATATGAAGCAGAATAGAAGGCTCTGCTAACTTCTGAAAATTGCTGATGTGCTAGTGACTATTTTTTTGTTTTGTACCTTTGATAAAATTGGAGAAAGTATGTCCTTGGATGTCCTACTTAAGTCATGCAAACTTTATTCATCTGAGTAATTTTCAGTAAGACAGTGTTCTCTTTCAGGAGCAGATACAAAGGCAGAACCAGGATGTACTGATCCTTCAGGTTATTTTAATGACCTAACTGAAAACATCAATCAAGGAGAATTAATATATCCTGAAATCTGCATGTTAGAATTAAACTTGCTCTCAGCTGGTAATGCAAGTTTAGATGTGCTTGCTCATGTGTTCCAAAGCTGCCTGAAAATCATCAGCCAGAAGGAGAGAAATGCCACTGTACTTATAGAACAGGTAAAAATGTTATTAAACAAAGGCAACACCTTAGCAGTTTCATATTTTCTATTATTCAGTTTTATAGTAACGGTATAGCTAATAGGGTGAGCTCAGAAATATTCTTACTTGTTATGGCATTTGATAAGACCTGAAACAATGTAAAGGTCTGCTATTGCCAATAAAGCTGCATTGCATTAGAAAGTTACCAGAAACTATACTTAACTAATGTATTGAAAGACAGTTGACCTACAGAGCTTTTGAGTTTCACGGTTGTTTTATTTCATCAAAACTGTTCAATTGTGAAAGCTATAGGTACAGGTTTAGAAACCATCAGGCTATTGAATATAGAAAACATAAAATCAAATCTTATATTTAGAATATATATGTACATATATATACATGTGTCAAACATGTACTTTTAGAAACTTTCACTGCTGTACCTGAAAAATATTTCACTTTTATTCCTCTTAAGTTTATATTATAAATCAGTTAAGCACATGTTGATGTCATTGTGATCATTTGGAATTTCTGAAGGCTAGCTTGTTTTTTTGCTGTTAAATAACTAAATTTAGTAAGCTTCTTTTGCGGAAGAACAAAATATGGGTAAGCTTAAAGTGCTTGTGTGTATAATAATTTGACTGAGAAGCGAAGTTAGTAGTGCTTGACAAGTTAAACCAAAAGTAGTAGGAGAGGCTAAAGTGGGAAGAAAATGTTTTTAGTACTTCAAGTCTGTGTGAATTACTAGGTTTAAATCGCTAGTACACATATATTTTATTTTTCTGAATGTCAACACATGAAATGATTTAATTCAAAATAATATTTTTGCTTTTAATGTGTTTTAAAAAGAGCAAGTGTATATGTACTGAACTAACCAGTTTAGAAATTTTGAATATATTTAGATTTCTGAATGACATTATCTAAGATTGCATTTCTGAAGGATGTTCTCAAGTAAATGACTGACTTTCTAATTACTCTAAAGTAATATTGCACAAAAAGGTTGGGGAAAGGTTAAATTTGCTTTCAGTATTGCATCTCTATATACCAGCATGCTGTGTTTTCTCTCAACCTGTCAAATTTTGTAATTCTGTTCTGGTGGAGAACACAAAGGAGTAGTTCTCAGTTACTGAATGGATAGTAGCAAAGGATTCTTTCTTGAATTATCTGGATTTCATAGTCTTCCTAACATGATGCAATTCAACTGTACAGAACATGAAAGCATGCTCATTAACAAATATAAAAAATGGTCCATAATTTGAAGCAACTAGAATTATTTTTACTTAAACAGTACACAAGAATTGTTTGAAAGAAATTGATTGTTCTTTGAGCTAGTGTGTATTCTTGAGATATGACTTTTTCACCTGTATTTTTTAACAGGGAGCTGTTAAACATATTTTGGGAGGATTTATGAACATACTGACACAAACAGAGTCTAGTTTTCATGGTGAGTTCAGAGTCTAAGTAACTTAAATAACACTTTATAACTTATGTATACAACCTCAAATTTTTAGCCAATGATGGAAATGCAAAATTTACAAAGTGAATTCATTGGCACGTGTGAATTGCTGCAGCTGTCTCTAATTTGTGACAGATATCTAACTTATGTGTAAATACAGGGTTATTTCTGAGCTAGTGGAAATTGTTATTTATACACATGCTGGCAGATCTGAAAACAATAATTGAAAACACAAGTCTAGGATGACAATGTTAACAAATATTAGTTGGGAAAGATGGATTTAATCAGTAAGATAACTGCCGACTCCATCAACAACATATGTTTTTATTTCAAATTTCTTTGTAACCTAGAACTTAGTGATGTCTTGATTAGATTTTATTTCTAGTCAGAAAATATCTAACTCTTCCAAGAATGTGGAAGCAAATTAAATGCTTGCCCTAAGGTAGCTCACAGAATGAGGTTGTTCCACAGAAGGAAATGTTGTAAACCATCCCAGGACTTTAATCCCTGGCTTTGTGGGGAGAACCTTTGTGATCTAGATGCTGGGTTCCCAGATTTTTAGATACTGTTTTGGAAACCTGGAAGCCAAACTTGTTTTTAGTGATCTAGATTTGTTCAATAGAACTTTGGATGATAATAGCATCAGGAAGTAGCCAGGTCTCTGTAGAACTCATCTTGTAATCGTTGCTGCTTCCTGAATTTGAAATGTTTTCACAAAACACTGAATTCCAAGTTAATTTTTCCTCATAACTGTATCATATATAAATTTATAAAGCTTTTCAAATGTTCTTTTCAAGAATATTATTTTACGTCCTTATTTTTAGCATGTCAGGTGGTGCTGGTAGACCTGCTAGTTTCTTTGATGAGCTCACAAACATGTTCAGAAGAGCTAACTCTTCTCCTAAGGGTATTTTTGGAGAAGACGCCTTGTACGGTATGTATTCAGTAGCATGTGACAAAATTCAGAAGCAAAAAGAATCCCTTTGTGTCAAGGTATTTTGGGAAATAAGGACATTATAAGAACAACACTGTAACTGATCGGAGCAAATAAAGTTCATTTGCTGAAACAATTCATTTTCAAAACATGATAGGGAAATTGGAGAGAAGAAGTGAGAGGATTTTGAAGTCTGTGTTCTTGAATGTACTGGGAACTCTTTAGCACAAGAAAGCAGGATTTGTCTTGAGCAGAGTGACGTTATAGTTATGGGTGACAGGATATTGTAATATTGTAAAATTTTAAGTCATTTCCTTAGTTAAAAGCATCTCTATTTCAGGAATGGGTGCTGCTTTAACAGCAGGAATTACTTTAAATACTGTCTTAAGTTTGTCTAACACTGGAATCTACAGTTTGTGGGGGATATACTGCTAAAATACCTATTGGTTTGTGTGGGAGTCTGTATGAAAAGATACGTGGAAGGAAATCAGACATTACTGTGGAATATGAAATAGCACCAAACCAAACAGGGAAACACAACTCAATCTTTCTAAGGTAGCTTGCAATAATTGGTTATCTACCTAGGGAAACTTGTTGGCTTAAGGGGCCAGGTAGTTTTGTTACTGATTATGCAATAACAAAGTGATGGTCTGTGTGTGCAGACCTGCCTCAAATGTGAAGTAAAAGGTGTGGTCTCTTATTGAGGTGTAAATTAATCTGCTAGCATGTAATGCGTGAGATAAGACTGCACAATGGCCACCTACTGTGGTTCAGCTAATTCCTAGGCATGATAATTTGAAGATTAATCAGTATTTGAAGTTTAATGCAGTAACTAAATCCCCAGAATTCTTGGGCCATAGTCTGTTGAAGTAGCTACTTACTGTTGTAAATGTGTCTCAGTTTGGATGCCACAGCCACCTATGTTGGGAAAACATGAATCCAAATTTAAATGAAGAGTGGGATTCTGTTTAGTTAAGAGATGACACCTGAGTACATGGTATTAAACAGTTGATTCTTACTTACTTGTTTGGTTCATTTCTTCTAGGAGATACTGCTTAAGGGTGTATTGAAGATTATAGAAACTAATATTTATATGAACCCATTACAGTACCTTGCCTTCCCCTTACTACATGGCACAAATTTGAGCAGTAGTTCTTCGCAAAAATCTGCTGGCACTTCCAACAGCAAAACTGCTGGACTAGTAAAAAGAGCAAAATTTTCACAGAATAAGAAAGAGGCAGATGGTGAAAATTTGAGTCACCAGCTGCTTTCTTCTTGGCACGTAGCCCCAATTCACTTGCCTTTAGTTGGACAGAACTGTTGGCCACACATGTCTGAAGGCTTCAGTGTCTCATTGTGGTTTCATCTGGAGTGTGTTCATGAAACAGAAAATACAACAGAAAAGGGGAAGAAAATCAAGAAAAGAAGCAGACTGTTAGCTGTAAGAGAGAACAGCTTTGATAGCACAGGTGAGGATGTAGTACTTCTTGTTTCTATGTAGGTAGTACTGAGGGATTCTGGTTTATTTTGTTACTAATTGATGTCATATACAAAAGGTTGCACTTTTTTCTTATGATGAATATTAAACAGGAGTGATAATAGCCTTTCTGATTGTTCTTTGAGTACTGTGAGATACTTAAGAACTAAGCTAGAAATGTTTTAAGTTAGATTTATGCCTACTTCTGTAGAAATTCAGTGTTTTTTTTGAAATTTTAACTTCAGTAAAATGTCTTTATGCTGCTTCATGTTATGTTGAAGAAAATATTCAGTGCTACAGTTGAAAGGTTGTGGGAGAAGACTGCTGTCATATTTAATTGGTCTTGTGTTGATGAAGCAAGTGGCTTTTGTGTTCTTTCTCTTTAATAGAGAGTTACTAATTCTTTTCAATTTAGGATTTAAATATTGGAACTCTTAGCTAAAAGAAGATGCTTCAAAGCCATCAAGATCCTGAGGCTGACTTAGTGTAAAACCTCTAAATTTCCCAATGTGTGCCATTATAAATATCAATTGCTGTAAAAACATTTTTCTATTCATACTTTTTTAAAGACTTGCGAGCTCACAAACTGTTTTGAGCATGATCGCTTGGATTATAATTTCTAAGAGGAAAAATTACGTGAGGTACTTGAAATGCCTCCCAGTCACAACACTTGAGATATCTTCTATTGTGGTTGTATTCAATACAGTTTGGGGGGTGGGGGGGTCCTGAATCTTGGAACTTACTAGAGTTGCTTTTGTTAGCCTTTGTTTTTGCTTCATATAGCAAAAATATTGGATGCAAGATCACGCTTAAAGGGTTAAAGGTTAGTGTGATTTGTAAAGAACCTAGTCTAAACACTTGGTGCACACTGGGACTGCTAGGTCAACACAGGAAATGGGATGTTTAAAGTATCATTGAATTAGAATGTATTCACTTTTAGTGAGTTTACCTGCTTACAAACAAAAACATGCAAAGTACTTAATGTTAACCTCTGTTTCAATACATGAGAGACATAGGTCTCTGAAGAAAATAGCACATATTAGCTCACAAAAAAAGCATTGGTTTTGTGTTGTAATTGTTAACGTTTATATTTCTAGAAGAAACCAAGTCTATAGGAATGGAATACCTAAGCCTGGGAGATAAACTTGTTGAAGATGGCTGTATTCATATAATTTCACTGGGTTCCAAAGCACTGATGATACAAATCTGGGCAGACTTGAACACTGGAGCCTTCATATTTCGGTATGGTGTATTAGTCCAAAAGTCGCCTTGTCAGCATATGTGTTGTCTTATCTAACTTCTGGTAGCAGCTTGCAGAGAACGCTGCTGTAGAATAGAAAACTAATTTCTATAGTAGAGCCATTTTGCACACTGACAACATCAAGTTAAGTCTATTGCATACAAATCTACAGGATTTTTACATCTCAGATCTTGCATGTTTCATATAGATGTATATACAAATAATAATTATAAGAAAGATGTAAGATGAGGCATAAACACAATGCAATGCAAGGTGACAAGGTATTAATGAAGTGACACACCAAATGTATGAATATAGGCAAAAGCTTTTGTAGTTGTAGGTTTTCATATCTTAAGCGTGAAAATTCTTCTTATGACAATCCTCATCTTAATCTTCTGAACACATTTTAGCGTTATTTTACTTCCTGGTTCCTTAAAATAGATCTAAATCTTGAGTTTTAAAGCACTTTATTTCTTAGGGTTTGAAGAACATGCACTTTTTTAATAAACTTCTTCGTAAAATAGAGATATTCTCCTAATCTTAAATGCAAGTAGATTCACATAAGCAAGTTAAATAACTAAGGTGAAACCATAATGTATTTGCCTATATTATGCTGAGCATTCTAAATACAGCTCTGTAACCCCCCAAAAAAGATCTGTGAAAGATGAGAAATGTAACCCTCCAAGTAACAGATAAAATGAATATTTGGGGCTGAAAATGCAAACTTGAAAGCACACACTTGCTTTTCCTTTTCTGTTTTCTTAGTATGTGCATGGATCCAAATGATGAGATGAAAGCTGGTCTGCTGGCACAGGCTGAATCTCCAGAGAATGTGTTCCTTGTGGGCAGGTGGCAGCATTTGGCAATAACATATCTGCAGCAGCCAGAAGGCAAGAAAAATATCCATGGAAAGTTGTTGCTGTGGGTTTCTGGTCAGAGGTAAAATATACGCTAGTTACACCTACATTTTTATCTTCTTAAAAAGATCTTCTCTGATAAGAAGAAATCTATGCTAGTTTAGTGCAGGTTGAAGTTATGGTTGAGAAGTAACCATAAGTAAGTTTTTTTTGGGGGGGGCTAGGACAGGGATGTCTTGCACTGCCAGGACTTCCCTTATCTCCAGAATTGTCTTGATTGCTTTGTGAATCTTTGGTCCAAACCATAGACCAATGCAGGCATCACTGTTTTTCATCAGTCATGAATAAATGAAAGAGGTAAGTACTAAAAGACCTTGAGAGTGAGATTCAGAAACAGCCATAGCATGGAGTTAGCAGTAGGCATAATCTAGCTGGTTAAGAATCTGAGATAAGGAGGTATAGTTTTAAGTACTAGAAATGCGATGGAAAGGATGAATGAAGAGGAATGAAGAGAAGGCAGTCAATTCTTTTCGAGAGAAATGTGGAAGGGAGAAGTGTAAGAAATGTTTCGGACAAGATCTGAATTGGTACTGGGAAGTACTACTGCTTCCACTGAAAACCTGAGGTACCTGATGCTAGGTTAGGTGGGCCTGCGTGAAATATACATTGGTTAGAGGAAAAGGATTTCATTAAATATCAGAATTTATATCTTTTCCTAAAGTCCAGACTATGAAGACTTCTCTAGTATCCCAAATATGAAATAGGTGGTCAAAACTGTTGTAAAATAACCAGATGCATCACAAATATTCTTTAGTATTCCTTTCTTAGGGTTAAATTTCCTCTAGAGTTTGGTCTGTAGACAAGCAATTTTAGGAATGTTATTGTTAAAGCTGTATCTGGAAAAAAGTTACTGCATGTTATTTTTCTTCATGTAGTTAACCTGGGATTGAAATTGTCAAGTATAATACTTGATTTAGTCTGTTCTTGAAACTTATGTGGAGTTGATTTTTAAATAACTCGATTTCTATTTTTCCCCCTCCTGCTGTTCTGTCTGTATGACGGCAGGCAATAAAGTCCAAATAAGGAGACAGGGGAAACAAAATACTACATAGTTCTGCACAAGTGCAGTTAATGAGGCCACTCTATACAGAGAGAGTTACCAATTTGCTAATAGATAGGCTCTTGCAGGTAAGCTTCAGGTGACCTTTACAGTCCAATTGGTTTGACTGTGTAAATGCCCATAAGGTTCATTGGTTGCTTTCTGAAAGCACCAGGCTTATTGCCAGTGACTGTACAGCACACTAGCTCTGACAAGATTCCCTGGTGTAAGCAGATACTTGACATAATTTCCAGCATATGTGAACCACAATCTTCAGATGTGCATTAGCATGGACAAAAACCTGCTTTTAGCTGTTTTTTTCTAGGAGTAGTAGAAATTCTTGAAAAACAGTGATATTTTAGAAGTTAGGTATAGTCAGTCAGGTATGTGCATACAGTGTGTATACAGTTTCTTCTTTGTCGAGGTCAGATGGGAAGGAGGAGGGATTTCCATTCTTGGAAATCCTGACTGTATGGCAAACCTAGCTGTTGACTCTATTCCTTTTTCTTCTGTCCTGTGCAGTATTTGAATATATACACCTTTATGTAAGAGTTTCAAGGTGCCTAGAAGTTGAAGATGGCTTGAGTAATTTATTGTCAATAGCTGCATGGCTTCTCATTTACTGGATATTAAAATCTGTTAAGTCTAAGCTAAATACCTGAGGTAGCAATTTTGATCACTTATTTATACTTTATATGTATGTTTAGGAAATGTGAGATCAACTTAGATTATGCGCTACCAAGGAAATCAAGCTTGTCATCTGACAGTAATAAAACATTTTGCATGATTGGCCACTGGACGTCATCCCAAGAAGAGTTGCTTCGATTGTCAGGCAAATGGGATCTTGGGAATCTGCTTCTCTTCAATGGTACTTTTGTATGCTTTGTTTTTCTTGCATAAGTCCTTTTCTTCTTCCTGCTTCTTGATCAAAGGCCTAACTTGGTGTTTTTAACAATGCCAACTTATTACAGTAAAAGCAATAATACATTCTTTACCACTGTAATATATCAGGGAGGAAGTAAGCAAATGTTTCAATGTTAAGTACTTCTTAATGTGTCCTGCCACTATTGTCTTGCTTTCTTTTTTGTGCTGTAGCTGGCAATCCCAGTTACTTCAGTTCAAAAAAAAAAAAAAAATTTTAAATACACTGGGGGAGGGGAGAGGGAGATGGCAGTATTTGCTGTGTTTTTTCGTAAAGCACTCAGTCTCTGCCAGCTGGAAAATGGGTTTCACTTACCTGCTTCTAAATTACTAATTTCAAATTACTTAAAGCATATTAGAAAGCAAACAAAATCCAAACCACTTAATGCCTCGTGTTAAACCTGCTTATTTCTGAAACTGCTGAAGTTGCTTTAGGGTTATCTTAGATGTATAATTTTCCTCCCTCTTCAGAAAGTTTTGTTCAGGACTTCTGTATGTTTGGTTAGCCCCAAGGGCTGAAACCCTGCTGGTCATAATTCTGGTGTTTCTTCATGTGCAGTGGCCTAGTAAGAACTAGTGTACATTTGAAATCAGTCTGCTGGGGTATGTGGGGTGTGCAAGTGCTGTGTATATAGATAGAGTATATTTGTGCAGACAGGCAGTGAGATGCTTGTCATAAATGTAAGCTCCACCTGGTGAATCTGTATGGTCTGAGCTGCCTACAGCCAGTGTAATTGATGTATCCAGAGAGCAATGGATATACTGTTACGTAGCTGTCATGTACCCAAACATCATAGACTTCAGTCCTGCAATCTTAGGCAACTGATAGAGATGCTTCATTTGAAGATGTGTTCTCACAAACAAGTGACCTGAGATACGCTGTCTAGAAAGGGGAGGGAGGTTCATGTGACCTTTCATTTTCTACATATTTGCTATTTTTTCCATCTGTTGGTTGTAGTGAACTATTATTGTTGGATCTCCAAGTCGCTCTGATCAACTCTCCATGATGTTGTGGCATGTTCTTACTATCTGTAATCTTGCTATGCTTTGAAAGCTGAGTAGGTTTGGATAGATGACTCTTCAATTTAAAAAAAAAAAAAAAAGTAGTTTAATTGATTAATTTGGTGCCAAAAGCAACTGAAAACAAATGAGGAAAAGTACCTGTATGAACTGAAGACAAAAGAACTGAGTAATCTGGCCTGTGACACATAGCAGAAGACACTGGTCTACAGTAGTTAACACTGGACTTTACTGGTTGTTTTTGATCAGGTCCTGCAAAGGGAGCCTGTAATTTTTCTTTCAAAGTCTACCAGCCAAGGTATAAATTTTGTTTTAATGTATACTTAGAAGTTAATGTCTTTTCTGGATTTTAGGTGCAAAGATTGGACCAGAGGAGGCATTTTACTTATACACATGTGGACCAGACTTCACATCTGTAATGCCTTGTAAATATGGCAAAACATTGACTGAATGCTCTAAGTACATAAATAAAGATATTCTACAATGTGAACAAGTTAAGGAGCTCTTCATGACAAAAAAGGAAGTGGATGTTGGACCTTTAATTGTAAGTTCATGCTTAAAAATGGTTCCTAATCTCTTAAAACTGATTAAGAAACTGGGAACATGTTTCCTGCTGTCTCCTGAAATGCTTTACTTCCTCAAAGCAGGCAGGAGCAAATCCAGTTCTCATTAAAATCACTGCAGGGTTCTTTGCATTTATTTCAGTGGGAGTTACAGTGTACACCCTGTGTGAAGTTCATCTTGATCTATATTTCATCTATCTGAGAAGCTGGCACCTCTAGAGGTTTTTTTAAGTACCTGCCCTAGGATGAATATGTAGCTCTTTGCTCCAGTAGCATAAAGGTAGCCAAGGACAGCTTAGTTTAGTTAAACTTTTAGCATTAAAACTGGGAAGATAGGAGGATTTATCTGGCTTTAACAGGAAGGAAAAGACTTCATCCAAATTCTTCTGTGGTTTTGAGAGAGCCAGCCAGCAGATTTTAGCTTTTCTCATCTTCCCTGACAAATGCAGGTGTAAATACTACAGTTATATTAGAAAAAGAAATTTTTTAATTCTTATTACGTATGGAGAATTCTATTATATTTAGAGAATTGTCTTCATGCAGGTGACTCCGTTGGTATGAATTGTTCCTGCTAGAGGGAATTTTCTGATATTATTCTACAGCAACTCTGTAGCTGTAGGAAAAGGATCTTCCTGGATGCAATCCTTGTAAATATTGGTGATGATTGGTAAACTAATCGGTACTACACTGATTAACCAGAGTAGAACTATGTGTTCAAGTGAAGAATCATCTCTAATTTTGCATAGAACACAAATGCCTTAAACATAATTATTACTCTATTTTAGATAAGTAACCTCCCAGACATGGTCAAGTTTACATTCTGTCAAAATGAGTCAGTTACTTTTGATAGCTTTGATTTTGGTCTAGTCTTTGCATCAGTAAAGAAACTTCTGTAGCCTTTTGTACAAATCTTCTATTGTGATCCTTTTTCTTATGGTAAAGCTGATTGAAGAGCAGAATTAAAACTAAAAGACTTGGAGATATTTTGAAAAATCGCAGCTACTTTCTGTTTTGGACTCGGTCATTCCTCTGCTTTTAGAAAGGGAAACAAAATTTGCCTAATACTTCCATATGTTTCTTTTCTTTTAAATTTGTTAATAACTGCTTTAATGCAAAATAGCTGTGATTGCTTTTCAGGTGGTAAGAGGAGGATGATCCTTGGTGGATTTTTTTAGTTACAGTAAGGGAAGTTAAGAAAATACCACCACAAAATTGCTAACATTTAGGAATTCTGTTACATTTTAATACACACGCATCCATCCAAAGCTTAGAGCGTGCTGATGGTAAAGCAGAAATGAACTGCTGAAGTTGCTGCTACCTGCTGCTAGGTGGCTTTTTGTCTGTGGGTTTTTTTGATTAAATCATTTCAACTGTCTAAAAGTTTTGGCTAATAAACTTCTCTTATTTCAGGAAAGTCTTGCTGTTGTTTATACTACGTGCTGCCCTGGTCAGTATACTATATATGAACCTGTTATTAGACTGAAAGGTCAAGTGAAGACTGTTCCTTCTCAGAGACCCTTTAGTTCAAAAGAAGTTCAGAGCAATGTATTGGATTCTCATCACTTGAAAACACTTCAGCCTGTTGAATATAAAACTCTTCAGGGTATACTACATGAAATTGGAGGAACTGGTGTATTTGTTTTCCTCTTTGCTAGGGTAAGAGAGCTGGAGGCGGGGGAGTGCATGCATGTGTTTTCCTGTATAAAATTTTCGTTTAATCTTGGATAGCAAGTAACATATTCCAGCTACCTAATTCATGTTAATTGAAAGTCTGCATGTGATATTTTCCCTTTTTAAAGAAAATTTGGGGAAGGAGTCTGTCATAAGAGAGTGTATCTATCGTAAGGTAACTTAATTGAATTGTGTAATGTTTTTTTTTTAATATAGCTAAGTATGTAAGAGGTGCATTCTGATTTAGAGATGAGGCTTGTAAGTGTCAAAATAACTTATTTTTAGGAGTATTGTAGAGCTGGATGTATTTTTTTGGTTTCTAATCTTTAAGTCTAAGTGTTGATTAATATTTTTAAAGGTTCTTAAGCTCATTGCATCTCTTTAACACTTGAAATACAGGATATTCATAATGGAAGTATGAATAAATGTAAAACTACATAGTGTGCAGAGCTTTTTTATCTAACAAATGAGAGCTTTTTTGAAAGAAAGCTGTTTAGCCATGTTCAAGGCTTATCCTGTCTAAGAAATTGTAATTTCTAAAATACTAAGGCTATGAAGCTTAACTAGTTCTTTACTAAGACCTGTACATGAAGAGTATGTTTGTGCTAAGTACATGCTACAGATCCTGCAGTGGACCCTTATTTGTAGTAGTAAAACTAACAACAGATTGGAAATGCCAGGTGATACGGGTATAGATGTGTATAACTAAGTGCAGCAACATGAACTGATACACAGCAAGCGCACCTGTAGGAACTGAAATTGCATACACGAGAGATTTCCTTCTACATTTTTGATTTAAAAAAAATTACTTGCTCCTGCTTGGGCTTCAAGAATTCTTAGAAGTAAACAGTGAAGAATGGTCTGTTGTCTTCATCTATCAGATTGTTTGTCTCTTTATGGACAAAACAAAACTTCAGTGTTTGATTGGAAGTGTCCAGATAGAAGTAATCTATGCTACAAGGAACCTTAATTAAAAAATAACCTAATTTAAAAATTAAAGACATAAAACCATTAAAGAGCATCCAAGGGAGGGCTACAAAGATGGTGAAGGGTCTAGAGGGCAAGATGTATGAGGAGCGGCTGAGGTGCCTTGGTTTGTTCCGCCCAGAGAAGAGCAGACTGAGGGGAGGCCTCATGGCGGCCTGCAGCTTCCTCACAAGGGGAGCGGAGGGGCAGGCGCTGATCTCTGCTCTCTGGTGACAGCGACAGGACCCGAGGGAACGGCATGGAGCTGTGACAGGGGAGGGTCAGGCTGGATATCAGAAGAAGGTTCTTCACCGAGAGGGTGGTCGGGGACTGGAACAGGCTCCCCAGGGCAGTGGTCATGGCACCAAACCTGCTGGAGTTCAAGAAGTGTTTGGACAATGCTCTCAGACACATGGTCTGATTTTGGGTGGTCCTTTGTGGAGCCAGGAGTTGGACTCCATGATCCTTGTGGGTCCCTTCCAATTCAGGATATTCTATGGTTCTGTGATTCTATGAAAAATTTCAAAGTTAGATGTTAAATCTAGGAAATGTCTTTTTCCAGGACAAGCAACAATTTATTCTTATTAATGGCTTATGTGTTTCATGGCCTTGTGACTTTGCTGTATAGCAAGAACAAATTGGTGCTTTCTACTTAAATTTTATTTAGAACATATTTTTCTTAAAGGGGTTCTTGTAATGAGACACTTTATTTTCTTAGCAGATCATTTACCACAGTATGGATTATCACTTTAGATGTAATATCTGAATGCACATAAATATTCAAAAATAAAGATTAGGTATATAATCTGAAAATCTTTAATCCAGAAGTTATGGTTTAAGACTGCAACAAAGCACTTTTAAGGCTTTTTTCTAAATGTTTCTCATGTAAACTGTTTTATTAAACGTGTTTTCTTCAGGTTGTAGAGATCAGCAGTTGTGAAGACACTCAAGCTTTAGCACTGCAACTTATACTATCTTTAACAAAATACAATCAACAGAGAATACAGGAGATGAAAAATTGTAATGGTTATTCCATGATTCACCGAGTGTTGATCAAACCAAAGTGCATTGTTGGATTTTGCATGCTGAAGGTAGAGCACTCTTTAAACCTGATGCTGTTTTCAATGTTAGCACAAATTCAGAACTTCCCTGTGATTTTAATTCTGTGTGAAGCTGTCTGCTGAAGTAGAACAGTGATTTGGAGCCAGTTCAGTCTAGGATTGTTTTGTATTGAACTAGAAGCTACTGATGGGGGAGCAGAGAAAAAGGAAATGTTGAAAGATCCTGATTTCAAAGGAGATGGGGAAAAATGCTCTCTACTCTTTCTGAGAGCAAAGATTTTTTTCAAGTAAAGTTAGAACTCCTAAGCAATTAATAGAAAGTTGGATTCTATTTTTGACTTTAGCTATAGTTGCCAGCTAG
The DNA here is from genome assembly GCA_013399115.1 of Anseranas semipalmata. Classification (NCBI taxonomy): domain Eukaryota; kingdom Metazoa; phylum Chordata; class Aves; order Anseriformes; family Anseranatidae; genus Anseranas; species Anseranas semipalmata. The sequence continues at coordinate 706,423 of VXAA01003009.1, forward strand.
AAAAACTTGTGTGTAGTGAATGAACCCTGTTCCCTTTGTACAGTCATGTTGTAAGATAGATAAGTGGCAAGAACTTTGCTAGCACATCTTTAAATAAATGAACTGCTGGTTATCTGAAGTATCTTGGCAATAACTCTTTTAGAAGTTTACTTTTAATTGGAAATCTCTTTGTGCATGGATCATGAAAACACCTAGCAGCAGTGTTTTGCTGTATATATGGGGAAGAACACTCCCTCAGACTCAGACTGGTGTCTTTTGGAGGATAAATTTCCCTTCTTTGAATAAAAGGGAGACTGAGCTTTCTGCAGTTTCACAGCTCAGGTGTGACTATAATTCTCAAGTCATGAAGCTTCACATGAAAAGTCCTGATAAAGGTTTTCAAAAGGGTTTGATCAAAAGTGTCTTCCAAAACTGCCTCAAAATACCTGAAATTCTTCAAAATTTGTGTACTGGTGTTATAAGAATTAGGCCTCTAAAATGCTTCCAGTGGGGTTACTAAAGTCAAATTACTGGAAGTTGGCCAGGTAGATTTGTGCCTTCCCTGTCAAGAGGTTGATGTCTCTATAAAGGTTTTTTTGATAAAACTGATAGGACAACTGTTCTGTTTTGTTGTTATTCTAAATTCCCTCCCCTGCCTCTTTAAGACTCTCCTTGAAGGATGCTGCAGTGGTGAGATTCTTCATATAAATGAGAACGGGCAATTCATTCTCGACACAGAGTCTACAGCAGTTATCCAAGATGTTCAGTTGTTAGAAAAGCTACTGCTTGACTGGAAGATATGGTCTAAAGCAAAGGTAATTCTTTTCTTTTTGGAAAGATTAAGTCGGAAAGTCAAATTTAAAGTGTTATGAACTCTGAAACAAATCTCTCCAATTAGAAAACTTTAATTACATCTAAAACTTAATGGTCCTTATTTTTCTTTAAATAGCTGGTAGTAGCATCAAGCTTCCAGTGTCAATGTTGCAGGCTGCCTTAGTGTATTAAATTCTATAAATGCAGCGTATGTAAATGACTTGTTAGTTGAATGGATTGTTTTTTAATCCATTCCAAGTTTCCAAGGGAAACTTGGTGTGACTGAGGAAAACCTGCTTCCCCCTGGAATTAAAAAAGAAAAAAAGTTGAAAATAACCATCTGGTGTTACCTAAACTACATTTTTTACATCCTTTGTTTTAAGATGTAATTTTATGTAGCTTTAATCACTAACATGCTTAGTTGCAAATTCTTAATTTGTGATGAGCATAACTTTTCTGATGGTTTCTAGTTCTGACCTGACTGTTTGCAGTCACTTAATCTTAGTTTTGCACCTGAGAAAAAGTAACTTAATTTGACTATGTTCCTAATCTGTTAATTGTTTTTATTCTCAGTATAGACTCAGCATTATATTTTAAGCTATGTTCCTCTTCTGTTTGTTTTTCAGCTAGGTGTTTGGGAAACTCTGTTAGCAGCTCTAGAAATCCTTATCAGAGCTAACCATCACCAACAGATGTTTAACATCAAACAGCTCTTGAAAGCTCAAGTGGTACATCACTTCCTGTTAACTTGCCAGGTTCTGCAGGTACTTCTCGTCTGAAATCCTATTTTGTGCTTGGCAAGTACTTTGTTTTACTTAATAAATACAGGTTTTATTATGTAGGCTTTTTTCTTGTCTGTTCTGCTAATATTGCATGATAATTAAAAAAGACTGTCAAATTGAAAATACAAATAACTTAGTTGTACTGCTCTTCCTTTCTAGGAGCATAAAGAAGGGCACCTTGCATCTCTGCCCCGGGAGGTTTGTAGGTCATTTGTGAAAATAATTGAAGAAGTGCTTGGATCTCCCCCAGACCTGGAATTGCTGACACTGGTCTTCAATTTCCTCTTAGCCGTTCACCCTCCCACTAATACATATGTTTGTCACAATCCTACCAACTTCTACTTTTCGCTGCACATAGGTAGATATGTTGTTTAACTAGAAATGGACAATAAGATAAAATTCTACTAAGATGAATATGGTGCTTATGTCTGTAACTTTCTTAAGTTTGATGCTGCTAAATGTAATACATAACAGCTGCCTGTAAGGACATGATACCTATGAATATATGCAAATTTGGAAACTCCTAGGTATATATGGTTCTGCAGCATCAGAAGCTTAGGCTCAGAGGACTATAACACATCAATGACACATTCATTTTGAGTATCTCTTTCCAAGAAAGACAAGATCCTTATTTAGGCAATTGTGGTTCTAGTGAAAACCAGGTTTAACTGGGGTGTTTCATAGGGTGTATTTGCTTGTATATCAGACTGCTAACGTTTTAAGTAAAAGTAATTCTGCTATACAGATTTAAAAAAAAAAAAAAATTAAGGTTGCCCAATCCAATTTATTAGTGTACCTCACAGGCTTTCAAGTATTGCTGCTGTATGCGAAGACTTAAAATTAGAACCACTTAGACCAAACTGATCCGAAGAAATTGTCAGTTGGCCTATTATGCAAATTTTGTATGAAAGACTGTCTCATTTAAAAAAAAAAAAACACAATGCTTTCTAACTGGTCATTTCTGAGGATCATCTATCAGGAATTCCAATATAAATAAAACTCCTTACAGAAAGCTCATATAGGGAGTTTGTATACCAGAGGAACTCACAGAACATTACATCATACCACAAAAGACTCCTATAATGTTCCTAGAATTTTCTATGTAAATTATAAACTTAATGAAAACTACAGCCAAGCTATGTTTTCAGTTCTAAATTCCAATTAGGTTGCATTTTCCTGCCACTTCTATTTAATCATTGCTGCTTGTTAAATGTTTTGGAATTTAACAATGTAATAACAGCATTGATATTAGCATTGTATGACTTCAGCTGTAACCTATGTAAAGATTGAAAGCTGGATCAGTTTGAAATGTTTTCTTTTGTTGCAGATACATATGTACCTCCAGTTTTAGTAACTGGCTTCTGTCCATAGGCAGTACAGTTATTTTTAGGGGATAGATAAGAAAAACAATAGATATAAAATTCTGAGTAAGAGAAGAACCCATTTTTTGATACTTTGAGCTTTATTAGATGAACCTAAACAGTCACCCATTTTGACATGGCAAAAAGTCAATGCTATTACTAGCTGTATGCATGTGATGACAATCTTTAAAAATAATTACATCAGAACAGCTTAATATTTTCAGTGTTCTCAAGTAAAAATGGAGGATACATCACTAAAATAAACAACAAAAAAAGTTGTTCTCGAGTTTTTTTTCCTCAGATGCCAGTGAGTCAAGCACTTCTCATTAGCCTCCAGTGAGCAACTTAACATGTGACCTGACTACTATGAATCTTAATATATCAAGAATGCAAACTTACAGAGCTTTTATGTAACTTTCCCCTTTTCTTTCTAGATGGCAAAATTTTTCAGGAGAAAGTTGAATCCCTTATGTACCTGAGAAATTCCAGCAGCGGTGGGAAGTCAATAGACAGTTCTGCATTTGTGGTTACAACTCCAACTGGATTTGCAGCTTTACCGCTGGAAGGTAAAACAATGCTGGAAAAACACATAAGTATGTTAAGACAGCTCTTTGTAGAGTGCCTGGAAGTGTTACTTTCCCACGTGTTTCTTATGAAGCCCCCTACCACCATCATCACCTTTCAGAGTTTGATGTCTGAACAGCAGAGTAAGACGGATTGAATTGAGCAGGCTGCCTCAGCTGTTCTTATCAAGTTGAGACAAATTGCTGTGTTGATGGGTCAGGCAGTGAAGTAGGCCAGATAGCTGAACAAATTCTTTTGTTAAACAGGCTTGCTAGAGACATATGAGAATGCCTTAACAAGGCAGTAGTTGAAATAGTGAGCTACAGACAGCTATCCTGTCTGTGCAGAAAGCATTAAGCTGATACTTCAGTTGTGCATAATCGTTAATCTCTGTCTAAATGTAGTATTAAAATGTCATTAGTTATACTGCAGGTATATTTAATGTTCCTACATGAGAGAAGATGGGAAAGCATATAAAGAACAACTTATACCTTGGTTATATAAATTAAGTGAATAATTTTCTTGAAACAGTCTCACTATATAGCATGCTAAACAAGTTGAGAGCTGTGAAGGTAACTGCTTTAATCAGTTTTGAATTCCTCTGCTACAGATATTGAAGTAGTGTGAAATTGTTAGTTTACACTGCTAACTTGTCAGTTTGCTGTCTGTGAGATATTTTCAACCTTATTATTGAATTGGATAATTTCTTAGTCATACTTTACACAGATTTGCATGCACAATTGACAAACATCACCTGTGAAATGAAAGCTAAAACATGTAACTTATGCCTAAGCCTTTAGTTAAGCTCTTCAACAATGAGATAAATTATAAAAAATAAAAATGCACAATCTGAGCAAGTTTGTCAATATATACAAAACAGGAGTGGAAGCAGATAACTGATCTTGGATTTAGCTGCAGTATATTTCAGCTTGTGTATGACCTAGCCATACTCTGTATATAACCACCATAATACTTTTACAATTGGTGTCTTGTTGGTGCTTTACTTAGGAAACCAAATTGAGTTTTCAAGCACTGTTTGAGTTGAACCACTGTTAGTTTAAATGTCTTTTACTGAAGGCAGTGATATGAAGAGCAGACCACAGTTAAATTGTGTATAGAGTTAGTCATTCTCCCATATATAGATGATACATGAAATCTTATTCTTCTAAACAGAGTACTTTTTGATATCAGTAGTACCAAACTGTTGTACTTGAATGAAGATTATTCATGTGTGCCAGAGGAATGCTCATCATAAATTTTTGTGGAAGTAGGTGTTTGTGTTGTGATTCTTAATTTGAATTTCTGAATTTAGATGAAATATTTGAAATGCCATTCATGTTAGACAACTTGCTACCTACTTATGGGTTTGCAGTTGGGTGCACTACCTGCTAATGTGTGTGCAAGCTTGGCTATGATTGCAGCTATGTGGATCCTTTCTGTTGTCTACAGAGCAGCTCAGTCCAGCTGTGTTTGTGTATGCATGTATATATGTATACATATGCTTTCTGTGTATTATATATGATTCACAAAAATATTCTAATTCATCATCATTGCATTAGTACTAACTAGTGCATAGCTTTCAAAATATTTCCAACTCAACACAGTCTCTTTTCCAAGACTAACAGAAAGCTTCCTCTACCAGGCTGGCATACATACTGCTTTCCCTCTCAAAGATGTTATGGGAGACATCTGTAACGTGCTCTGGAAGTAAGACTGCTCCAGGCCAAAATGTGCCCTTAAAAGCAAACCATGTTAAATAAAATATGCAGTAATTATTTGTGAATCTGAAGTACATGTAATGCCTTAGTGTAAAAAGGTTAAAACCAGTTGGTGAGCAGTTTGCCAGTATCCACTGAAACATGTTGGTAGATTGGACCTCTTACACAAGAGCAAGGAGCAACCTACTCTATTTGACTTTGCTTTGAACAAAGAGGTTGGACTATACAGTTTCCGGAGGTGCCTTCCACCCTCTGATTCTGAATAAATTCCTGCTGAGGGTTAGCTGAGAGGATCAGAATGTAAATCCAGGAACTTCAGTTTATATGCAAAAACTATTTTCATAATTCATGCATCTTCCAGGTTTGTTTGTGACTTGCCAAATATACAGCTGCGTAATGGTTTAGTATCTCTACTTGATCACTTGGCCAAATCTGAGCAATGCCAGCTGTTGAATCAATTTTGCTGCATTAGACAAATGTGGACACTGCTGTTTTATTTGCACGTGGAATGTAACAGTGAGGGGAAAAGCTTGTTTCGAGTGCAAAAGCAGTGTTAAAGATAACTTTATTTCTTTAGGGAACACTTCCAAGGCTAGTGCACAACAGGAGATAAGTTCTCAAGTACCTAAAAGGCTTTGCAAAAGCTTACCAGCATCTCCTACTTCGTCACCTCAAGTACATCAAAAAAGACTAATTGAAAGATTGGGAAGGAGTATTGATGACCTGCAGAATATTGGCAAGCATGACTACATTGGTCTCCAGGGTAAAACTGGTTTTGTAAGACATTCTGAAACCATAAAAAGAGTACAAGAAGACTTTCTTAGCAGTTGTGAGTCTGCAAAAACAGTGTGTGACTCAGAGTTAACTTCTGCTGAAACATTTGAAGACATTCCAAAAGAAGAAGAGTCATCTGAAAATGCATTTGAGAGTAAAGAAGCAGATGCAGACCTGAAATGTAATGAAGGTGGTGCTGCAGCTGAGCCATTGCTGCGTCGTCCAGACAATCTGAAAGGACTGACTTCACTTCAAAAGAGTCAGAGTAATTTTGCTGGGTTGGGCTTAGCATTTTCTGTTCATGGAGGATCATCAGCCATTGCTCGCTGGCCAAGCTTTGCTGACAAGAATGTACTTCCTGAAGAATGGGAGAGTCTTGCTTTTTCCTCAGCTAATGAGAATACCCGTAAAACATACGGAAGCTCCGATGAGAGGTAAGCAAATAAAATAATAAATTAACAGTAGCTCAGTGTATCAGGGAAAGCTTTAATTTCACAATTCTTGGTCTTGATTATTCTACAAAAATAGGAAGTCTGGAAAATTAAGGGCAAGTTTTCAATGGCTGTAATACATCAATTCATTAAGCTCTTAGTAGTCTACAGAATTGCAATGTTTCAAATTTTACACTATGTAGAAAATTTTTAAAATTGGGAATTTTGATATCATCTACAATAGGAGTGCGAACTTATGCTAGCTCACCAAAAACTCAAAGTAGTAGTTCTGGTCACATTATGCTTTTGCTGTCTACCATCAAAAATAGGTATTAGTAAAGAGTGGTAATGGGACTACTGGGGAAGCGTTTGCCAAATCCTGCCACTCACTCTTAATTACGCATTTTTTGTTTCCTGTTATGGACAAACTCTGGTAAAACGTGTATTTCTTTGTCTTCAGGTATACAGAAGACTGTATTGTGCTTATCTGTTGTGGATTATATGACCTCTTGCGTGGAGTTCTCCTACTACTACCAGATGTCATGCTAGAAGATGTGATGGACAAACTTATCCAACCTGATTATCTTATAGTTCTTGTGAACCACCCATCTCCTCTCATACAACAAGGCGTCATTAAAGTAGGCCAATATAAAATGTGTTCAACTAAGCTGTCAATTAGTTTAGTTAATGTTAAAAACATGACAGCAAAATAAAAAAAATAGTAACAAAATTTCTTCATTTTTGTGGGCTTACCTCTGAATTTTAAGATCTGTTTCCATCCCCATGGATTAAAACAAAATACCCCAAGCCTAAAGAATCTATCAACAGATAAACGTAGTCTATGATCTAAGCCAGACAGCTTACACACCAGGGTGGAGGGTTTAATACAAAAAGTTTGAATGTATATATCCAGTCTAAATGTACAGATAAGGAATGAATCTGTTTATGATGAGGGTGGTGAGAGACTAGAACAGGTTGCCCAGAGAAGCGGTGGATGCCCCAGCATTGGAAGTGTTCAAAGTCAGGTTGGATGGGGCTTTCAGCAACCTGGTCTAGTGGGAGGTGTCCCTGCCCATGGCGGGGGGAGATGGAACTAGATGATCTTTAAGGTCCCTTCCAACCCAAACTGTTCTATGATTCTGTACCTGTTATTTATGTGACTTATCTCCGCTGGACTTGACTAAAAACCTAAAATAGTATTCGATTAAAAAAATAAATTCAGCTGTTGGGTGTAGCAAGGGCAGTTTAGACCATAGTTGCAATGGCACAATTAGTTTTTAATCTGGAATTTTAAAAACTTTGATTTCAAACTGTTCAAATTATAGGCAAGAACTAAACTTTCAGGGAAGCTGTTAAATATTTAGATCTTGCATCATAATTATGTATTTATTTTTAGTTGCTGGATGCATATTTCAACAGAGCAAAGAGGGAGCAGAAGGAGAAATTCTTAAAGAATCGTGGCTTCTCCTTGCTTGCTAACCAGCTCTACCTTCACCAGGGGACTCAGGAAGTTGTAGAATGCTTTTTGGAAATGCTTTTTGGCCGCTCTGTTGGCCTGGATGAAGAGTAAGTAATGCTTTGCTTTTGCATCCTGTAACTTAATATTTGAACTAAAAGCAGTGCACTTTCTTGCTGAAGACAAAGATGCAATAGCTTTCTAATTACTAGAATTCTAATTACTCATTCTCTTTCTTCCTTAAAAAAGGTTTATTCAAAAAATTTTAAATGTTTTGCTGTTGCTTTAACATTTAAGTGCATTGAACTACTTATGACCATTGTATGGTCCTTAAGCTGTTCGTAAGCAACTTCATCTCATGGGTGCTGTCAGCTGGGATGTTCTAAACCCTCAGCACTTTGGAGGACCTCAGAGGCCTTTGCAATTTGAATTTACTGTAGTCAGCTTTACTGCTCCTATTCTTTCTGATCCTACGTGAAAATCTGAATCATCTCCCTGGGGGTTTTAAATAGTGGTCACTAGACTGCTGGTACTGGATTTTGGTAAATGATTAAGGAAAAAGCTTGATGTCAGTTGTTTCCTTGGCTTGGTCCTGGATGTAAATCCTTATTTTCCTTTAGGGCTAATCCAACAGAAGTGCCACTTGAACAAATAAGCTACCCCATATTGGTAGGAACAGATTATCTTCAAGCAGACAATTATCTATCTAAGCAATTGATGTATTTTAGAATTAGTTTGACTACTTAATGATTGTACAGGGAGAACATGCATCTAAGTACAGTCAGCAGTACATAAATCTTGAAAAAAACTCCTTCCCAGTTGTCGCCTTTGCAGGATTTGTAACCAAATGACTTCTGCCTGCTGGCCTGGTTTTCACTCAATAAAAATATTCCTGTTTAATTGCAAGACTTAAGCCTTCTGACTGCTTAACTAGCCCAAAAGCAGAGAACTGTTATTTCCTCAGGACTCATTATGGGGCTGGAAAGGTAATTCTTATGGCTCAGATTACTTTAGGATTGCACGTAGTAGTCATGTGATAGGATGTTAACCTTAGAGTAATCCAGTTTGTTAATGCATGAGTAATACAAGGCCTGAAGCTCTGCTTCTAAGTTCTACAATTGAAATAAGCCAGTAGTTGCCAAACTTTGATCTAAACTTCACCATTAATGGATATAAGATATCAAACCTGCTGTCCGGTTGATATTGTAGTGATGCCAAGCTGTATCTGGTTTCTCGATAATGTCTATGCTAGTTGTAATATTACTGGAAAGAAGAGTCATTCATGTTTACTGATCAAAAAAAACTGTTTGCATGAAATCTATACTGTAGACTATTGGTAGTTAGCTGAAGTACCAGCTATGCTTTTAGGTACTCCATTTCCTTACAAAGTGTTTTATTTTGCTCTTATCATCCTTGGTAGTTAGACATTGTTACTGCAGTGAAAAGTGAGAAATTGCCATCTGCATCTTTGCCAAGGTGCTAGCAAAGGCTGGTATTCCAGCATTTAGAATACTAGCTGTGTATGCTAGGTTGATATTTTGAGGATGTTAGACTGACTTGTATTTATTTCAATAGATTTGATCTGGAAGATGTCAAGAATGTTGGACTTTTTCAAAAGTGGTGTGTGATTCCTGTTCTGGGTCTTATAGAGAACTCTTTGTATGATAATGTTCTGCTGCATAACTGCTTCTGTCTCCTGCTGCAAATTATAAATTCCTGCTCAAAAGTTGCAGACCTGCTGCTTGATAATGGTTTGCTGTATGTGTTGTGTAATACGCTGGCTGCTCTCAATGGACTAGAAACAAAGTGAGTATTTTATCGGTTGCTATAAAATAACCTAGACACAACCTTAAGACTAGCAAAAACTTGAAGTATTGTATTCTTACTTCTTAAAATAGCTGGATAGCATGTACGAAATGCACTGTTTTTGAGAGTTTCAGCTTTTATATATATACCTCCAAATGAAACTTAACATTTAGATATTCAGTTTAAATAATAGAATGCACTGGTTATAAAATATCCTTTGAATACCTTAAATTTTCAAGCGAGAAGACATTTTGAAATGCAAGGTTGTCATACTGTGTGCACTTCAGATGCTTTTCCTAATAAAACTCTCCTGAACAGTAAGATAAAGTCCCAGGAGATGGTAGCATTCTACCGTATCTATAGCAAATGTCAGAACTGCAGGAAGAGTCCGTCCTGTTCTGCCTATGATTTAATATTTGAGATTTTGAGTAATTTAAATGACTTCATTAATTACACACATTCACACGTTCTGTACTTATTTAAGAAAGGTTATACAGTGAAGGAAGGAGAGGTGTTTTTGCACATTTATTTCATTACTTGATATTCTGAAGAAATAACCAGATTTCCTATTTAATCCAGTAATTCTAATTCAGTATGGTTACAAAATGAGAGATTATTTTGTCATGAGGGATAATAAAACATTGTTACTTTTCCAGTAACACTTCCCTACAATCTTAATGTTACACTGTCTCAGATTTTTCAGGCATCCAGTTGGCAAAACTTAAGGTTGAAGAGGTGTCTCTGATTACACTTTTCTAGCCGTCAGCAATATTATTTCCATATGAAATACAGTATAATATTAGGTATGGCTGGCAGAAGTAGCAAGGGGAATAATAATGGGTCTTGTTACAGGCTACAATCTACTGGAATTGTAATGTTTCTGGTAATTACAACTTTGTTTGCAGCATTCCCCTGAATGACTACAAGTTACTAGCATGCGATATACAACAGCTGCTGGTAGCAGTTGCAATTCATGCCTGCAGCTCCTCAGGTTCACAATATTTCCGTGTTATTGAAGACCTCATTGTGCTGCTGGGTCATCTTCAAAACAGTAAAAATACAAGGATGCAAAGTAAGTGATTTGCTTATTTTTGGGGGTCACAGGACTGGAGAAGTAAATCCATTCCCCACTATTTTTTGTTTAATGTTCTAGTCAACAGAGAAGGGGCATTTTCTGATGATGGATCTTTCATCTTTTAAATGGTTCTCAAAGTAGTTCTCTTCCTCCAAAACTCTTCTTCCAAACTGCCTTGTGGTAAAGAATTGTGTACTGCTAATCTGAATGAACAGTGACTGTAAAAATTCCATCAGGATGTTTAAATAGAAATGTTCTGTAAAGTTTCATTTAGTTTATTTTGTAGTAATTCAGTGCCTTTTCCATGAGAACTCACTTCTGTACCATATGCATTCGTGAGATGACTTTCTATGTGACTTCCTTGGAATTTTAGTTCTGACACTTTATTCTTTTACTTTTTACAAACATCTGGCAAAAATTCTTGAAGGTTTGTAAAGGAAGAACATGACACATGGCCTTGGTATGCCTCTTTCTGTAGATATGGCAGTTGCTCTGCAGTTAAGAGTTCTTCATGCAGCTATGGAATTGATAAAAACAACAGCAAACCAAGATGCTCAGGAGCAGGCTGGATCAGTCCCATCCCTATCTGCACCACATCGTGCAATGTTTCAAAAGCGTAAAGGCATTGCTGGTGAGTAGCAAAAGTGTAATATACTTGTACTCTTGCCTCTGTGTTACTAATGAAATATCTACTTCTGAGCTCTAATTTCAGTGATACTACAAATCAGTCCTGTTGCATTGCTTTTTCTATGAAAACACAAGTTCAAAATGGGTACAGGTTACACTGTTCTAAAATACATATATTGATATATAAAGCCAATAAATCAATATATATTTTAGAACAGTGTAACCTGTACCCATTTTGAACTTTGTTTTGTATTACAAGGGGAGAATGGGGTACAAAATTAACCTCGGTTAACTTTCTTACTGCAGTCTCTAAAGGCAGATACTACCTTCTTTTGAAGAGAATCCCAATTCAAAAGTTGCATAGTAAAAACATTTCTAAGGTAATTCATAGCAGTTTTTAATACCTAACTTCACAATAGTAATGAAATACCAAAATAAAGTTAGTGCTTCTAACTTCTGTGTAGCTACAATGTGAGGATTGCACTGTTGCACAGCTTCTAATTAGTGATTATCCTGAAATAACACCTGGCACTGCAAATTCAGTTGGGAACGTGAAATAGCTGGATTCTACCATGGCAGTTTTTGTAAAACATTTGTGCAGTTCTAGCTTTAACAATAATACTGCCTCTGTATTTGATGGTTTGTGAATCATTCTGTAAAGCTTTTGGAGTCTTCTGGCTGGAAATTGATTTTGTATATCGCATTTAAATGAAGTTCCATTTAAGACTTCATAGGAGATACGATTTAAAAACCTGGCATGTATTTCAGTTGTTTAAAAAAATTAAAATCTATTATTCATTGTTTACTATGGAACCTTTTTCTCAATACGGTCAGCTTTCGAGGCCCCTCTCAAAAGCCCAGTAAATACAATGAAAATATTTTTGTTAGTGAATCTAGTAAGGCACTAAAGATTATACTTTTATATTTATTTCTGAAAGAATCAAGTACAGTCAAGAATTTTTTTCCAAGGAATATTTTGATAAGATAATTAGAAATAATACTTTTATGGTACAAAATGTATTTGTTTATATGCTGTTAATATAAGTGACTCATTTGCATTGATAAAGCTAGCTTCTGATATTAAAAGTAAATAATACAATACTTAAAATTACTGCATCCTTTATCATAGTTGTACAGTGAAAAAGGAACGAAAGTGACTTTTTGAAATTAATTTGCACAAAAATACATAGGGTGCACAATAAATCTGATCTTGACACTAACTCATTTTATGGTGCCATTTCCTGAATTTTATATATTTTCAAATATAAAAGGTCTTAAAAGAAAGAGGCAAACACCCAGATGACGCTTCATATTTCAAATGTTTGTTTTTCTCAAATGATGCAAAACCTTTAGATGAAAGCAGTAACTGAGTGATTCATTTTTTGTGTGTTTTAGTAGGATGCTATTAATGTTTCTCTGCTTAAAGGTTCCAGAAAATTTTCACTTGCTCAGTCTGATGCTCTGCTCATGAAAATGCGTTCAGTAGCAAGTGAGGAGTTCCACATGATGATGCAGCGGAGAATGAGTCAAGAAAATCCTATCCAAGCCACCGAGACTGAGTTTGTACAAAGGTTACAGAGGCTAACTGTCCTAGCTGTTAACAGACTCATTTATTTAGGTAGGATTTTTTGTTCATGTCTGTTTTGACAGTGCCAGCATAGTGCTGTATGAAAAATGGATACTTGGTTCTGGAGAGTTTGTGTTTGAGAGGAAAGTAATGCCATTGATATTGGCTTAATGGAGTTAACTATAAAATCTTCAAACTCAGTAATTTGTCTGTCAGTATTACGTAACTGACGATCAGGTCTGGATATCTGAATGAACTGAACAAGCTATTGTAGTTCTACATTAGTCCATCCAAGCTGCCTGAATTATGACCTGAAGACTTACCTCTGACAAAGGGAGCTTTTGCTTTCTCTTTTAAAATGCATCAGTTTGCATGTTTCTATGAATGGCTAGATTTGTTAGCAAGACATGATGACTTTGGGGATTGGTTCAAATTTCACGGAAGCAAGAGAAAGTTTAACGTGGGACAAAGAATTGAACTGCTCCATGATTAACTGTAAAGGCTGAATGAACTGGTTTGTAAGGGAATTGAAATAGAGTACGTGTTGATACTGAAAATAATGAAGTATGGTAGTAAAGGCAATATTTGATTCAATACCAACTGAAGGAACATGGGATTAGCTTGGTTGAGGTGGTACTGACCTATTTGTGTCTGTTAAAATTTAAGCATCTACTGAAGAGTGCCTTGATGTACTGGGTATAACAGAAACCGCAAGTCAAAGCGGACTTTCAGCATCCCAGCTGGAAGTTCATGAAGAAGAAAACCAGCAAGAACTGCCTAACAGAACAAATCCTTTTCTGAAAGAAATGTTCAAAATGTTGGTGGAAGGAATCAAACTATCCCTTGTAAGTAACTAATTAGATGTTTTCCCCATTAAAGCATATTTCATAAGGTTCACTTATTAGGAACTTTTTATGCCTAAAGCTTTCTGTTCATAAATGTTTTTCTTGCTTCCTCTCTCAATTCAGCTGAGGCATTGTTAAAAACTGTTCAGCTTCCCAGTTATTCTGCAGTTGTGAAATAAATGCATCTGTTCTGATTTAACCATAACATTTAGCAAAATTCTGCTTCTTGAATGAGCACACAAAGGTTTGAATAGATTTCTGTGTAGTCCACAATTTTGTTTTTCCCATTAGAGCTTGAGTTATGTTGCTGGATCCTATAAAAGGTCTGCTATGCATCCACAGATGATGCATAAAAAGTAAAAAAGGAGAATTTATCTGAGCAATTTGTCTAATATATTTTAGTTGGTGATGTAACTGGGGGGGCAAGGGAGGAAACCTTTCTTTTTTTTAATTATTGCAAAAGGGCTGAGTTTTTCTTCTCTATCATACAGTTGTTAGCCTGTCAACCTTTCCAAGAAGACTAGGTTTCACTTGGGTATTTTGAAATTACTTCTTGCCTCTTTATTTCTCTTAAGTCATCTTTATAAAAAATAGCTCAACCTAATTTTCTTTCCAGCTCTGGAAAATCAAGTTTGTTAGGTCTGTTATCTTCCCATCATGCCTTACTTGTAGCACTTTTCAAAGACTACTGGTTTCTTTGAGCCCTAGCACCTCAATCAAATGCCTGGTTTCTAATCTTTTATGAGGTAATCCATTATTCTGAAACTGGCGATTAACATGAGAGCTGTGTATTAAAACAAACAAAACCCTCTATGTCACAATGTTCATTTTCTAGATTGTTTCATAGTCCTTCTAACTGAATATCCTGTTTAGCTAGGAGTGGCATTCCTAATATTGGAAGATCAAGGGAAAATGCTTATTTCATTAGAATAAGCAAACCCTTTTATTTTTAGTAGAGTGCCTTCTAACATATAATAAATCAGTAAAATAAGTCAAACATTTTATTTTTGTGGAAAAATCTTTATTGCTTTTACATTTTGCTCATTTTAATTGTAAGTTTGTTTTTGCAATATAAAGAACCCTGGTAAAAGGAAGCCCTATCCCCCTGAGAAGACTAAAAAATTGTCTCCTTTACTCAGGGCACCAGCAGGATGAACGCACCCAAGCAGCAGTGGAAAAGAATCCTCTTGTCGTGTAAGGACACTTTCCGTACGCAACTTGGGAGACTTCTTGTGCACATCTTGTCTCCAGCAAGGCCACTACAAGAAAGAAAGCAGGCTCTGGAGCTGGTCCACGAAGTGAACCATCAAGAGATTATGCGTGACTGTCTTAGCCCAACTTTGCAAGTAAGCTCAAGAGTGTTTGAGAGAAGCCTGTACAACTTGAGTTCAAATTTCTGGTTTAAATTGTACAATTGTCTAGAACTGTGTGGCTAAAGATGTTCACTGCTATTTTAGCAATGTGTAACATAATGACAGTCACATCATACAAACTGCCTGTGTGCATCTCTGCAATTATTATATTATCCTGAGGGTAGATAGCTTTGTGAGAGGCAAAAATGGGATTACTTCTGATTATGTTGACTCTGTAGCACATCAAACATCACATCTCCCGAGCAATGCAGAAACAAAAGGTGGTGCTAGTGTCAACAAAGAATCTGACTGAAGATGATTGAAGTTAATGTGCCCTGAAAAAGTAGATTAATGAGGGATTATCTTTGCCTTGGAACTCTAACTGCAGGCTTTCTGAACGTTGTAAGAACTGATTGCCACTACATTTTAAGAGGAAGTAAGTCATGAATCAAAGCATTACTCTATTTTTCCTTATTTAGCCTTTATTAATTCTTAAAGTGGAATTGTGTATTCTGTTCTTATAACTCAAATAGCTGAACAGCTTCTCCCTGCATTTCTGGGTTTATCAGCAAAAAACATTTTTGATTATACTCCATGTCAGTTTGTGTACTGCAAGTTGGAGAGGAAGCATTTCTTAGTCACGAGGTACAATTGGACAGGAGCGTTGCTGTTTGAGATCTTTAGGAACTGCAAGAATGAAATAAATGATGTAAGATGTGCCACAGGTTGAGTCACTATACACTAAGGAGAGAAGGTACTTATTGGATGAACCTATGAACCCTTGTTTCTGATTACATAATGTTATTCAATTAATTTAACACTTTGACCAGTAGAAAAAGAGCTCATATGCTAGCAGTGACTTCTCTAGGGTGTTGTGTTGAGTGCATTTATTGCCTGTGTCTGCTTAACTTCATTATTTGTCAATTATAATTTGGCTAATCAAACAAGTTAAAATTAGGAGCCTCTGGCACATATTTCCTGAAGTATAAACAAGGTTGCAGGAGGAACTGAGTATTTGGAAAAGAGACTTTACTTTCTTGTAAGCCATTTAAAAAGTCACAAGAAGCTGGGGGAAGTTTTATAATGGGGAGGATTAAATTCAGCATGTTCTTTCTAGTTCTAAAAATGTTGTCTTTGGGACATCAAAGCAGCCATTTACTTCAAATCACAGAAGAAGTAGAAGAAACTTGTCCAGGCTGACTAGAAAAGGGAATAAAGTTGGAGGAAGAAAAGTTAAGTGTTGTATTTTACAACTGAGAATGACCATACCTCTTTTCTTCCCCCCTTCCTTCTTTTTGTGTTTTAGCATGGACCTAAATTAGTGCTGTATTTATACGAGTTAATGCACAATCACAATGATGAAATGACCAAAGAACAACAACTAGCAGCAGGAGACTTTGTGAATACATTAAAATGTTGTGGCTATAAATGCATTCCCCTGAGCACACGACCCAAACCAGATCTAATAAAAGCTTTGAAAGAGGTTTGTGAATAAAAAAACTTTACTTCAAAAACTAGATATACTTAAGACAACTATCTACTATATGGGGATGGAGTTTTAATGAAGACAGTGGTTTGTTTGCTTTGAGCATGGCTTATGTTTTTTGGGATTCTCTGAGTTACAAATATTTCTGTAACATGCTCAACACTTCACAGCAAGCTCATATTTTAATGCTCCTTGGTTAAGTATGTTACTTAACTAAAGCAAAGGTGAGAGTTCACAACAAGGTACTAATATCTCTCATTGTCTGGAAAAAATGAATTTTTATGGTTCTCTGCAAAAAAAATATGAAATTACATCTAAATGTATTAAAACGACAGTAGCTGAAATGAAGGCTTGGTTTTAAATGCTGGCGAGGTATCAGTTCGATAGTTTTCTGTCAGTCTTCCTTATTCAAATTGGCATATCCTTTAGCCTCTGCTTGCTTATTTTTTTCTGAGATGGGAAAAATAACGTAAAATCTCTATTCAGGATCAGAAGAAATATGAGATGGAAGAAGATGTGAACAAAGCTGCATGGGAGAAAACAATGGCTAATAATCGACAAAAGTAAGTGCTTGAAGGGGCTGCAAGAACTTCCTTAGAATGCTGTCTATTTAGCACACTCCATTGCGGTTACCTATGTGATTATTAATGTGTGGGATTTTTAAAATTAATGTGCACTGCAGCATTCAGTTATTTTATAAAAACAGCTTGATTGTGAGTATATACATTGTGATAGGTTGCATAAAAAAGGCATTGTATAAACTCCAGAGTACTTAATTTTTTTTGCGAATTTGGCACTTCACCCACAGTTTTACAGCCATTGTATCTGTCCAATCAGCTTTCCTGTTGCTGTGATCTTTGCAATTAAACATATGGCAATATGTCGCTGCAGCTAACCCTGATCTTCAGTGAATGCAATATTATATTCAGCAAAGTATTTGAATACTTTTGTGAGCTCTGTAGACTGCTACTTGATGTAACATAAATTGAAATAGCTTGTAGTAGACTAAGAGGTTTTTTCCATTAATTTACATTCTAGGCTGTACCGTAAAATCAGATGTGAGGGATGCGCACACAGTGTGCTTTAATGCAGGCAACTGTAGTGGCTGTAAAGGTCAACTTAGTCAAGTCTGTCCAGATAAGCAACGAGATTTTACTGTGTTAAATAACTTTCAAGGAATATGAGCAGTAGTAAATTACTGTTGTTACTTAGGAGTTTTACTGTAATGAAAACACATTGAATTTTAATGCTTATAAATTGATCTTCTGATTGGCTTGGCTTTGGCTGCAATCCTCTTTTTTTTTTTTTTTGAAGGCTAAGAAGCAGAAGGTATTAATGAGTCTCATGGAAAATATGAATATAGGCCAAGTTGCTCTGTAGCTGCTGTAATAAGAACTACAGATGTCTACTGCCAAGCAGATTGCATTTTATATGGGTTTTTGCTGTCTTGCCTTCCCTTTTCAGTGTGAGTTGACATTTTAAAACACAATTCTTTTTCCCACAGTCTCTTTCAACGTCTGGATACAAAATCTAAAGACATTTCTAAAATAGCTGGAGACATCACACAGGCTGTCTCTCTGTCACAAGGAATGGAAAGGAAGAAAGTTATCCAGCACATCAGGGGGATGTATAAGGCAGAGCTCAGTGCCAGCAGACACTGGCAGGAACTTGTTCAGCAGCTTACACATGATCGGTAAGTTGTTCTCGCCTGAGAGAGATGATGAATGCCTGATGTGCACTTCATTCTACTTATAGGTGCTTGATATGTAGATGACATTAAATTAGAATGATTTACTTTTGCTAATCATCTGATGGTTAAAGGTCTGTAAAATACCTTTTTATTTTCCTATTTTTTTAAGGGTGGGTGGCCAAGTAGTATTTCTGACACTGAGACAGTTCTGTTTTATGTCAGTTACATTTTCCTGTGCTTAATAGAATGAAGAATGTCATGAAGTTTTAATATCTTGCATTATGCTGATGGAGTAAAGAAATATTTTTGGTAATGTCATTCACACTAGTATCCAGCTGCTGTGTTCGCTGATCTGCATAGAGCAAGATGTTAAGTCTTGACAAGAAATTAAACAACGGTACTTTTACCACTGCTGAACTAACATCATGTTTGTAATAGCCGAGTTTTCAAAATATTGCACTGGACAGATCATATTGCTATTTTCATCGTAATTAGTAACTCTAAGAGCAGTCTTAGAGTAGTAGTTCATAAAGAGTGAGTCAGTGGGATAGCCCATGAAAATAAACTACAGAATTCAGTCGTCTTAATTTTTTTCAGAAAAAAACTGCGCAGTGCTACTACTGTGGAACTTCTGCCTCTCTAGCATTTAAACAAAAACTGAATGAATAACCATATATACTGCCTCTGCTGCAAGACTCTAGCATATTTTGATTTTTCAGAGCACTCTGGTATGACCCAGTCTATTACCCAACTTCTTGGCAACTGGATCCAACAGAGGGCCCAAACAGAGAGAGGCGCCGCTTGCAGAGGTGCTACTTAACTATTCCAAATAAGTACCTTCTTCCAGACAGACAAAAGCAAGAAGGTAACTATAACATCTTATCAGAGTAGATCTGAATAATAATGAATACTAGTGCTAATACTAATTATTTTTTTTAATAGGCATGATAAAACCTCCCTTATCTTATCTATTTGAAGATAAAACACATTCTTCTCACTCTTCAACTGTTAAGGACAAAGCTGCAAGTGAACATATAAGGTAAGTTTTGATAAGGTGGAAAAGGGAAGTAAATCTTCTATTCCAAAAAAAAAAAGTCCTCCTCACTTTTTGTCTCAACAAACGTTAAGAAAATTGAGTAAGGTAAGAGACAAATGTCAAATTGTAGGGGTTTTCTTGCTACACGCATAACCAAAGGATCAGAGCTACCAACATGTAGGTTTTCTGACTCTTAAAACAATCTGTCTCCATGACTTCAAAAATCACTAAAAGCAAGTAGCATCTGATCTGATAAGGGGATGGGATGGGTCTTCTGTTGGACAGCCTGATGGGATTTCTTTACTTGTTGTTTATATATCAGGATAGTGCAACTAGATCTGGTAGGTCTTTCCATCAGTCTTCAGAAGCAAATTGTCCTTTCATCTTCCCTGCTTTTATGATTGTATTATACAATTCTGTAGTTGTGTTAATTTACTACTGATTACGGGCACTAATTCTGCCTAAAACGACTAGAGAACATACAATGCAATAAATTAAATACAAATGCACTTGTGTGCAAGTCCAGAAAGTTGAGGTTCTATTTTCTTTACCTCCTTGGGATTTGAACTTTTAGGGTCATGGTGTTGAAGTCCTTCTTCAATTGTAGCCTTTGAGGCTGTTAGTTTTAGATACATGCCAAAAGTGATACTACACTTTGAATTATTTCAGAGTTAATCGAAGATGTATCAGTGTAGCACCTTCTAGAGAGACTGCTGGTGAACTGTTGCTAGGTAAGTAGAATTCTCAGTTCTCATAAATATCCTTTTTGTCTAGGATTTCTGCTGTATGTGTAAACTTGGCTGATTTTTTTAAAGAACGTCTTTGTTATGAATTTGTTAGGAGGAATGTTACTGCTAAGTAACTGAACTGTCGATTGACTTCTCATGGATAATACATTTTATAGATCAGCTTGGGCATTTGCATGAGTGCTGTTTGGACTGTAGTTTTAAAGTTGCAGAGCACATGCCAAAAGTTGAGGAATAATAAATTCTATGTCTGTCAAGTGCTGTCTTGTCCAGGTACTATTCTTAGTTTTCTTAACACCTGGACACCAAATGTTTATATGAAACTAAGGTGCAGTATACAAACAGTAATATCGTGTACCTTTTTGCAACTACTTTTCCTGTAGGAAAATGTGGCATGTATTTCGTTGAAGACAATGCTTCAGATACAATTGAAAATTCTGTAAGTATTAGAGCACGTTGTCCAGACTTAACTTTTTGAAACTGTGACAGTGAGTAGCCTTTGTCTGCTGTCACTGAGATCACCCAGAGTGCTAGAGTTAGAGGTCTTTGGACAAGGCCTGAAACTGATTAGTTTAGGTTCAGTGTTGTTCCTGTTGCACCTGGCTGTGGTATCAGTGATAATAGCAGAAAACAGGAAAGAGGAAATCCAGCACCCTGGGGCTGGGAAGGGAATCAGGAGAGGCTGACCTTGGGAGACTTCTGCACCTTATGTCCATTACTGAGTTCATTGGTATAAATACACGGCTTGCTCTGGCCTGCACCTGAAATAACTTGCTGGAAGCTAGAGCACTAGGAAGTACGGAAACTCCCAAATGTATGAATTGTGCTGTACTCTACAGCATCTCTGCTACCTGGATTTTTCATTGTATAGGATGTTCTAACTTCCCCCTTATTCTATGCAAGAAAAGACTGTTTTATGCAGGAAATTGGAGCTGACTTAATCCTTCTGACATACAAAGGCTCTGATGCATTACTTAAGTTCGTACCTCCAACAGACATTTAAAAAAATTGAGCTGTGGGTTATACTACTGAAAGTCTTAAAGTATTTTCAAGGAGCTCTTCCTTGCATCCACTAAACACATACCTCCTGTGGTTTAAGATGTTACCAGCTGCTTTGCTGCTTTGTCCTTTGTATACTAGGCAGAACTGGGATTCACGACAAAAGCTTTGCTTACTCTGGCTGTCCAATATTTTAGTTCGAGTGCCAGTGAAAGTATGTTAGTGCTGGAGTGTTGGGTAGGGTACTGAAGTGGCTGAGGAGTATGCATGAGGTTCTGCCTGCTGCCTTGAGGAGAGGGGAGGATGGGAAACATCTACGAAGAAAGTCACAACAATGTCTTAAAGCATCACAGCAAAATTATCCAAGTTTGCCTTATGATATGCTATATGGTTATAAACTGGTCCCACTGAAGAAGAGTTTCTTGTTTGGAAAATCTACTGTTTAGGGTAACTTTTTCAATTGCATGTTCCTCAGAGTTTTCATGGAGAAACTGAACCAGCATCATTTTCTTGGACCTATGAGGAAATTAAGGAAGTTCACAAGCGCTGGTGGCAGCTAAGAGACAATGCTGTGGAAATTTTTCTAACAAATGGCAGAACTTTACTCTTGGCTTTTGATAATACAAAGGTAATGTGGCACTGATGCATAATACATCAAAGCATTTTGCTGTTTCTTCATAACATATGTTCATGTATTAGCTTTTAAGGAGATCTGTTGCATGGACTAATATTAAATTCTGCTTAATATCTTTGAAAAAGCTTTGCTCAGCTGGGCTTCTAGACAGACAAACAAGATCATGGTGTAAAACAGATCTCTATATTAAGACATTAAAGAATCTTAATAATACTAAACATTACTCCATTGCAACAGATCGCTGGAAATTTGTGAGAGAAACTTACTAAGTCTTGGTATTTTGAAGCTTTTATATGATTAAATAATTGTGTTTTCTTTTAGGTCCGCGATGATGTGTACCACAACATCTTAACTAACAATTTGCCTAACCTTTTGGAGTATGGAAACATTACTGCCTTGACCCACCTGTGGTGCACAGGACAGATTACTAACTTTGAATACCTGACTCATTTAAACAAACATGCGGGCCGTTCCTTCAATGATCTCATGCAATATCCAGTATTTCCCTTTATACTTTCTGACTACACCAATGAAACGCTGGACCTAAATGATCCATCGGTATATAGGTAATATGAAATGTTTGGAACTGGTTATTTCCAAATACTTGAACTGGTTATTCAGTATAGCTATTTAACTTCATTGTACTAAACCGTGCACATACATGAATGCAACTATTCAGGGATAAGACTCATCCATAATAATTTGGGCTTTTTACAATATGTGGTTTGTTTCACCTAGGATATTTAAATAAAATACCTAGTGTTATGAGTGTGTATATTCACAGGATGTTATGGATTGGACTTATCTACTGTTGTAACATGATACTGATAGTCCATTGATTTAAGTAAAGGCCGTATGTTTAAATTTGTGACTAAAGACTACCAGGCCAATTAGCAAAAATCAAACAGAAAAGGAAATAATACTGTAAAAAAAAAAAAAAAAAAAAAAAAAAAAGACACTTAAAAAAAAATTTTTTTNAGTTACAAAATCATATTGCTTTAACTGTAAATAGATCCATGTGAATTGTGCCACCATAATAAATTTTCTGTTAAGCTGATTTTAACATTATGCACAGTCTTTGCTTTTAAATGATGCTTTTGATTTGACAGAGGCACTTTGGGTGCACTTGCTAGCCTGTTAGTGTGCTATGGGTGGCCTGTGGATCTGAGTTTGCCTTAGCACTAACTGAAAGTGGCCATTTTATTTTCTGAACTCTTTATAAAATGCTGTTTTGCTTGTCCTTTTCATGATTTTCTTAATAATGCATTATTATTAAATGGTGTGAATCAAGATCTTTATAAAATAAGTATATATAAGTATTATATATATTTATAAGTATAAAATAAGTATTGGTACTACTTCTATTACAGAAATCTGGTCAAACCAATAGCTGTGCAATCTAAAGAAAAAGAGGATCGTTATGTGGATACTTACAAGGTAACTAAGATAACTTTGCTTTTTGTCTTTCCTGTGTATAAGTGATATGGAGGCTTTTTTTTAGTATTTATTGACTGGGACACACATGGAGTATTTTGTCTGTGGAATTGTCCCTTCCAGTATGTTATCTATTCTCAAAATTGTTTTATGTTTGGAACCTGTGATTTGTTCCTGCACCTGACATCATAAATCAATCTTTCCATGTGGTACTGCTTAGGAGGTTAAATTGGTATGTTCTTACATCTGAACATACATATTTAGGGATCGCTAAAGATCAGGAAGATAATTTATTGCTGTTTCTTTGATATGACTCTAATGAAACTTGTGGCTAATCTTTCTGTTGGATAACTGAAAAGCTGTCTTCCCTCAAGTACTCTGCTATTTTAACATGCACAGCTATGATTGCTGTACTTTTTAAAGGTTTTTTGCTCTTTAGTGTTTTTAAAGGTTCAGGAAATAACATGCTGGGGCTGGAAAGCATTTGCAGCTGGCCCTTCAAACTTAGCCTAGACCGTGACAATAGACACATTTACATGGGAAAAAATAGTATTTGCAATATTGAAAAACCTGTACAATTTCTCTGCAGTGTTAGAAAACAACAACAAAGTAAATTACAGACAGCAGGTCAGTTAAATTGACTCAAGACTTTGATCCCTGGATTTTAAAAGCGGTCATGTGTCTCTAGACACTTAGTGTATTTGATTCTAAATCATTTCTGAATGTATTGTTCCTGTAAAAGTTTGTTATTCCTAAACAATTTAGGCAAGCTTTTATTTTTGTTTTTGGAATGCAGGGAAAAGGATTGTCCCTTATTTTTCTAGCATTAGTGTAGTATTTTCATGGCTTTTGCGAAGCACCAAACTGACTATTTTTTTGGTTAACCTATGTTAAGAGTCCATTTAAATACCTGCAAAATGGAGTTGAACTGCAAATATAGTTTAGAATGTGTTTTCTCTTTAGAAGACATGACTATTATTTTGAACCGGTATTTGGAACGATTGCTGGAATACCGTTTGAATGGTAGGTGATAAAACTGAGTGATTACTTTGGAGAAGTTGTATATTGTAACAGGTGTTGAAGGTGGAAGTCTTCTATAAAAAAGTGATAGTCTTGGGCATATCTCAGGTTTCTGAGGAGCTGAAGTGTTGAAACACTGTATGAGTGATCTCAGCGGTTACATTTGATAACAAAGGCAAGTTGTCTGTGTTGAAATTTAAGTAGGAGGTTTGTGATATTTTTTCCCTATTACTTTTCCAGTATTTGGAAGAAGAGTACCGTAAAGGAGCACGGGAGGATGATCCAATGCCCCCTGTACAACCGTATCACTATGGATCTCACTATTCCAACAGTGGAACTGTGCTTCATTTCCTAGTCAGGCTGCCACCTTTTACTAAAATGTTTTTAGCCTATCAAGGTAAGATTACTTTTTGCTTTCACTTACCTTTCACATCTGGATCTTGTCCCAGCAACCCAGGAAAGCTGTATGTGAGTTTGTTTAGCCTAGTTTATCAATTCCACATAGCTGAGTTCGGTAAAATTAAATCTGGTGTGCTTCACAAATAGACACATTCTGAAATTATCAAGCTAAAACATAGAGCCGTACATCTTATTTGTTTATATCTTAGTATATGTTTAGAATAAAAGGCTGAGCTATATTTGACTTCTAGTCCATGTTTAACATAGTAATTGAGATGGAAGAATTCTAAATGTTCTCAGTTAACTGGAGAGCGGTTAACTTGAAGTTGTGGATGTGCAGCTGTTTTTGTCTGTCATTGATGTGACAAATTCAGTTTGGATTTCTTTGCAGATCAAAGTTTTGACATCCCAGACAGAACTTTTCACTCTACCAACACAACCTGGCGCCTCTCTTCGTATGAATCAATGACTGATGTAAAGGAGCTTATCCCAGAATTTTTCTACCTTCCAGACTTTCTAGTTAACAGAGAAGGTATACTAAAAGGATACCAAAATTATATACCCAAAACAGACAAATGATTGAGACTGGGTTGAAAGTGAGAACACTTATATCCCATGATTGAATCTGCTAAGGAGTGGGAGAAATCTGGCATGAATTTATGGGATATACTACAAAAGCTGTTATGGAGGACATAAGGGAAATTTCTTAAACTCTGTCCGAGCTGCAAAGGAGTGTTTCCTATTCATCCGATTCTCCATTTGAATGTGTGGAGGGGATTTGTTAAGGGTGCTGCTTTGATTAGCAACAACTGTGCTTAATAGTTAGCTTTCATAAAACCCTATAAAGACTTTTATGAGCTCACTGTAAACTAAAATGTTGGAACATTTACTCTCCTGGTTCTAGGTTTTGATTTTGGAGTACGTCAAAATGGTGACAGAGTTAACCATGTCAATCTTCCACCTTGGGCTCGTAATGACCCTCGTCTGTTCATCTTGATCCATCGTCAGGCTTTGGAGTCTGACCATGTTTCCCAGACAATCTGTCACTGGATTGACTTGGTGTTTGGTTATAAACAAAAAGGCAAAGCCTCTGTTCAGGCTATTAATGTCTTTCATCCTGCAGTAAGTATTTATTGTCAAGCTGCATGTTTGTTCATTGTGCTTTAGTAACTTAATGAGCGAAAAGTTCAGTCTAGCTTGGAGAACATCCAGCATGGAGCAAGTTCCCTTGCTCATGAAGCGTTGAAGAATAAGAAAAGGCTTTAAGGGTTTCAGTGCAGAACTGATAAGATCCCAGGGATTGGTGTGTGAATTTGTGTTAATCTTTCTTGCCTAGAGATAGAGAATGATCAGGCATGGGGTTTACACTTTACACTTTCTCAATAGTTGTTTGCAGTGGTATACAGGCTTGCTGTTTGTACCTGCTTTCTCGTTCAAAAGAAGCCTTTCACTTAGGCAGACTCTACAGGTTTTGATGAGATTAAAATAGTTCATTTTGTCCCGTGCTCAGTATTTGTATTCTTTCCTTTATATATATCTTGCATTTTGCCTCTCTAATAAGCATTTCTCTTCCAGTAAATTTAATTTCAGAAAAGTCAAATAAGTGTTCATTAAAATAAGGACTTCCATAGTGTCATTACTGACTTCCTGTAACACTGGCATCTCAGACTGAAATATTTTTTTAAGCTTCAATCTTACTAGCACAATCAGCCCAGCAGTCCTGGTTTTAAATGGATGTGTTTTCTCTGTTTAGCATGCATTCTGTAGTTGTTGGAGGAGCTAATAGCAGTTGTGTTTGGTAGTGGAGGCTTTTTTCTTTTCAAGTAGCCATCCAAATGCTTTCCGTCCCTTTCCTTTTTTGTGCTTAAGTATTGGTTTAGTTATTACCTGCAACTTAAAATATTAAGTTTGTGTGAACGCATTCACTTTTTTTCAAGTGAGAAGTGAAGGCATTTGTCAGTGTGACTGACGAAAAGGATGTGGTACACAATTAGAGGCATAGTTAATTTTGAAGAAGGAAAACTAGAGGAAGAAAAGAATTCCCACTTCTCTGGAATATGGAGGTTCTTCCTCCCTCCCATCCCAAACCAGAGCTTTAATACATTAATTACGAAGAGGTACAGAAAAGAAGCTTTTTTGTTTTGTTTATCATTAGCAATCTTTCAGCTTTCACACAGATTAGGAAAGGTCTGTGAAGAAAACTTTTGACTGAAATTAATCATGGAATACATGTAGGAGGAGCTCAGATGATAAATCTTAAGGTGGTAAGTTATCTTCAATAAAGAAGAGGTGAAAAGGTTACTGTTCTCAGTGGCTCCTTAGCATAGCCGTTGTGGGATGGCTTCTGGTCCAACTGAAGAACTGATGGGTCCAACTCTAAATTTGCATGTGTATGTTTAGAAATCTTTCCCAAAGAAATACTGGACAAGCTCATTCTGGCTCCTCCCCTCTTTTTTCCTCTCTAGACCTATTTTGGGATGGATGTTTCTGCTGTTGAGGATCCTGTTCAGAGGAGAGCCCTTGAGACAATGATAAAAACGTATGGGCAAACACCTCGCCAGCTGTTCCATGCAGCACATGTTAGCAGACCTGGATCCAGGCTCATCATGGAAGGAGAACTTCCTGCTGCCATGGGATTACTAGTGCAGTTTGCTTTCAGAGAGACCAGAGAGCACACCAAAGAAGTGATATATCCAGTACGTCATTTTGATTTGCAGAATGGTTCAATTAACATTCATATACTGTAATTATTGTACCCTTATGTTTACAGTTGAATGATGAAGAACAGCTAGACTTTCACCTTCAGAGTAAGATACTGGTATTATGTCCATTTCATCCTCCCACTACTTCCCCCTGCCCCTTCCCACTACTACTGGAGAGGCTTGAACTTCATTGAGGGACTACCCAGCAGACCATCTGTCCTCACCAAAGAGGGACTAGACTGGTGTATACAAGTTTTGTCCCTCCTTCTCCTGTAGTACAGCAAAAGAAACGTGGTTCTTGCCTTCCTCTGTGCTTCCTTTACCCCAGCATCCAGTTATCTCATGTATAACTCTGTCACTTCACGCTTAAGTTCTTCTCTAGGAATTACGCATGGTCTGTTACCACAGACAGTGTTCCAGAGGTTCTGTTCCATGCCTTTTCCAGCAGCTGTCAACAGAAGAATACTTATCTCATAAGTATCTATACTTTGCTCAGTCTAAGATTTTTGTGAGGCCTTGTTTTTTAAGTTTAGTCCTTTTTATCATATCCTCAAAAACATTCTTTTGTCCTTCATCTTCTGTGAATTGTTCAAGTTTAATTCAGACTTGCATGTGCATTTGCACTTAGATGTGGCAGTTCTCTTGTTCTGTTGAACAAAATACCCGATGGCCTTTGGTTTAGCTGAAAATGTCAAGCAAAATGGACACTGATTTCTTGCATCTATAAAGCACTGAAATAAAAATTGCCTAGCAATTCAGGACCACAAAATGTGCTCCTCAATCAGTGGACTCAAATTAGTACAAAAAAATCAGTAGTCCACCAGATTGGTCTCATTACTAAATGCTTCTGTGACTGTTCCTTAAACTGCAACTTACTGCCCACGTTTTTGTTGTAAAGAAAATACAGAAAATGAATGAAGCGATGTATCACAAATCCATGAAAATAATTTTCAGTATTTGATGTCATAAAGTTAGGTCTGAATTTTACTTGGTTATAGGAAATGGGTATTGGAAAGCATCTCTCTTAGCTTGTTTTATGCTTTCAGCAATAAATTCTGGATTCTGTATGCAAACCTGGAGTAGGTAAATGCTTACTGTGCTTCCCTCTATCTCTACTGTTTTCTTGTCTGGAGGACAGGTCAACTATCTTCACTTCAAACATTTGCTTTACCTAAAGTCCAGAGAGAAACTGAATCCTTGCATCTAAAGAAATTGGAACTTTTTACTGTACTACCTGAACTGTCAGCTTGCTATATCAGCTCTCAAATAAGTGGGACAACTCTCTTAAAGCTAATAGTTTAGCTGGTGATACTACAATGCTTCATATCTGTCTTTCTATTATTTTTAGAGTACATCAGTCTTTCCCATGTGATTGTTTGAGAATATGATATGAATGATTCTTCTCCCTTCCTAATGAAATATTTTTCTGAATACATTTTTACAGCCTTTTAATTTGAACCTTATTTGTGCTTGTTTTAGAGTCCATTGCCATGGATAAAAGGCTTGAAGTGGGGAGAATATGTTGGCTCCCCAAGTGCTCCAGATCCTGTTGTCTGTTTTAGCCAACCACATGGAGAAAGGTTTGGCTCTCTGCAGGCTTTACCAACTAAAGCTATATGTGGCTTGTCCCGCAAGTTTTGCCTTTTGATGATATATAGCAAGGAGCAAGGTATGAATTTGTGATTATTCTCTACATGCACAACACATGCAAAACTGAGCCATAAAATTTGTAAATCTAATGCTACTATTCTCCAATAAACTTCCCACATTTAGTCTCTTTTGCCAAAGATCGATTTATTACATCCAAGAAAAGCTTCCACATGGGTGATATCTTTACTGGCAGTTGGATTTGGCTTGTAATTTTCAAAACTACCTATAGGCATGCAGTAGTTAAGTTGTTGTTTTTCATTAAAGTGACTGAAGCACGAGGCTTTAGCTTTAGAACTTGCCAGCAGATTCAGTCCAAAAGGAACAGAAAAACAGGAAAAGAACATGTGGCAATGGAAGGGATAACTAAAGGAACAGTTTTTAGAGGCACAGAGTGAGGAAAGTTAGCAATAAAAAGCAGAGGTGCAGGATCTTCTGCTCTCAGGTAAACTCCTTGGAGGGATTCTAATTGATAATGTGCAAACATTCTCATAGTTTTTTAACTTTGTAACATGTGCTAGTGAAAGTAACAAAGCATCTTATTTTGAAATAGTTTTCTGTATTCTAGCTGGTAATAAAACATGGATCTTAGTTTTTTATTATTGTCTATCAAAGTGATCAACCCTTTGGTTGTATATATGACACAGAACTTTATATGCCTTCCTCCAGGTGTGAGAAGTATGCATAGCACTGATATTCAGTGGTCAGCTATCCTGAGCTGGGGATATGCTGATAACATTTTACGACTGAAAAGCAAGCAGAGTGAACCTCCGGTAAATTTTATACAGAGTTCACAGTTCCATCAGGTAAATATCAGTTTCTTGGTCTCCAATTGAATATTGCTAGTTTAATCATGTGGTGGCTTGATGTGGCAGTAATTACCCTTGCTTTCATTTTTTGTAAAGCCTATAGTAGACAACAAATCTTATTTTGGGGGGATGAGCATCCAAGCACAACTTTATGGAGTTGTCCAACGTTTTCATTCTAATCTGTTGGATTCTCCTTCTTTGGAATGTGTCCCTCATTGCTCCAGTGTATCTTGTTCCTGGATGTGTTCCTGTACGAGGCAAAGATCCCTTTTGAATGCATTTGATTTTTGTAGCTTTTCCCTCCTATGGATTATTGGTGTGAATTTATAAAAGCTAAGTTCTGGGCCAAGAAAAAATGCAAACAGGAAAAAATTATAGATGCCTCACACTGGAAGCAGAACTCCACTATTGTTTGATTCCTCTGAAAAAAAAGATTGTCTAAAAGATTGTTAGAGAACTCTGCATAATTTCTGTTATGCTTCAATGGTGTTTGAGATTCTACTGAAAAGATTCTGTTTGATGTGGCTGTAGATCTAGAAATCTGCAGAAGTTCACTGCTCTTTGGCTGTGAACTCTGGCCTGTGCAGAATTTCCCTCTTTATTTTGTTTCTGAAGTAATAGCAAATATGACCTACAGCAAATATCTTTTAACTCCTGGATTTCTTCTTTAGGTATTTTACGTGGCTTTTCTTCGGATAACCAATAAAAATAAATTTGACCAAATGCTATGGCATAGTGACAATAGCAGTTCCTGTTCTAATTTTTTCTGGCTTTATTTTGTCTTTCCAAGGTAACAAGTTGTGCTTGGGTCCCAGACAGCTGTCAGCTTTTCACAGGTAGTAAATCTGGTGTCATCACAGCATATATGAACAGATTCACTAGCAATACGGTAAGTTTTGTTGGACAGAACTGATATTTAAGGATTTAGCTATTCACTCTTACAGCCTTTTTTTAAACAGGGAAAGTGAGAGAAACGGGATGTTATATTCAGGACTCTTGCTAGAAAGATCAAGTGCTTGGTTAGTATTTATTTTTGAAGGATCCTCTTTGACATTGTTGAATAGATTTATCTCTGCATATTTATTTTCGTGTTTTTCTTATGATCTTGTTCATGTATTGCTCGCCTTCAGTTGGCCCTTATCTGGATGCATAACTGATTTACACAGAGCTCTCAGCTCAGGCTAAGGCTTGGAATTGAAGCTCTGTGGCACCAGAAAGCTTTCTAAATTATGGGGTAATTTTTCCTGTGAAAGAGACAGCCTTTCAAAACCTTAAATGAAACTAGAATGCATGACCCCAAAGTAAACAATGTTTCAAATGCAGGAGGCACTTATACTAGAGAGAGTCACCATGAAATCTCTAACATTGTATACACTAACTACTAAGTCTCTTCACTTTGTCATACTGCAGAAGGGGAAAAGCTGTGTGGAGTAAAGTGAGAAATGTAACTTGTGTTACTTACTGTGTTAGTGGAAGGTGCTGAGATACTAGTAGAAATCTCCCTGATACTATGTGGTGATAAGCATGGTATGAAAACATAAACAGAACTGAAAATTCATCTTCTGATTTGGACTGACTTTTGGAGCTTCTGTCTGATTTTCTGCAGCAGTAATTTCTACGACTTTTCGTAGTTTTAACAAAGAGTTTGTACAACTTTCTTGACATTTTAGATATGCCTGTGTGACTATCCATAGCAACAACCGAACTGATATATCAAATTTAGCTTGATACAGGTATTGGCAAACACATTTGTATTATTGTACTATGGATGCTCTTGAATGACTACATTAGGCTGGGCTAGAGAGAGCTTTGGTATGATCTGCTATGCCTACCCAGTCTGCTGCCACTTCCAGCAGTGGCAAACAGCAGGTGCTTAGACTGGGAAGAACACAACGTACTGTGATTACTTCCTTGGCTTTCTTTCAATTTCTGGTGATCTGCAACTCAGACTTCCTGAGCTCAGCAGCTTTGAGTTTAAAAGTTGAAACCTACAAGCTTAAGTCAGTTGGATCTTAAGTCAAGCACCTTAGCTGCTCACCAGAATAGTGAGCTTGTAAATAACTTGTATTGAGACTTGTATTCCAGTTTTAAGAAAAAATTAATAAATTGAGGTACTAAAATAGCAATTCAGTATATTTGCCTTCTGTCTTGCTGAATAGAACTCTAGTAGTAGGCTAATGATTCTTAAGTTCTCAACATTTCCTGGAAACGAGTGCTTTTTGTTTAGCTGCACAGATGTTGTCTCTGAGACCACTTTTGCCAAATTCTTCAGCAC
Source organism: Anseranas semipalmata (assembly GCA_013399115.1). NCBI lineage: Eukaryota > Metazoa > Chordata > Aves > Anseriformes > Anseranatidae > Anseranas > Anseranas semipalmata. The sequence continues at coordinate 738,450 of VXAA01003009.1, forward strand.
TGAGTTTTACGTGCCTCAGGCGGATTGACCTTGCTGCCAATTTTGTAGCTCCTGTCGTTGAGTCAGTTACCCAAGTCAGGGCTGCAGGGAATGCAAATGTGCTTCCTAGCATCTGTTCTGTATGCATCTTGTCAGCTGTTCAGTGATGAAGTGAACAGGCTGTTATAACAGTGCTTGAAACATGACTATTTTGCCCTGATTCACGCATAGGTTTAAAGCGGGTATCATGTCATTGTCATTCCTGTTGTCAGTATGGGAATCCAAAGAGCCATGTTGTCAGAATTCAAAAATAGCTCCATGTTATACTTCAGATGCTTTCCTAGCCTTTAAGATGGTCAAAAAAGAAATGAAGTACTGCTTTGATCTATCTTGATAACAAGTCATAAAAATGTTTTTTAAAAAAGTATTGACTCTTGCAGTGTTACAGATTATATTGTCCCTTTTAGCACGGAAAAACAAATAGTTAAGTGTGTGTGCATCTTTGTTACTACTTTCAAGGTTTTTGTCTGCATTTTTGTATGAGGGTGCAGGATACGTATAGCAGGTCTACAATGTGCTCTTGACATGTGAGGAAACATAACAGAAAAATGTTATTTTTTACAAAGATTATTCTAATCTCTGTACAGCAAATTTTCTTAGAGCATTAGTATTCTGATTAAGCAGCTCCTTCAGCTAAGCCCATTATCAAGATGACTGAATTGTTTCATATTACATAATTTGAATGAAGTGTTATTTGGTGTTCAGCTTGCTGCTTTTATTTTTTTGTTCAGCAGTATTAACTGCTGAGCTAGGTTTTCTGTCTGCATTTCCAAGTACCTCCTCTCAGTACTCAAATCTTGAGGTTGTCATTTCTCTATCATGTGAAAACCACAGTCTTGCAGAAAACAGATTGGCTGACTTCAAGGTGTTTAGTTGACAGTAACATAGTTTCTCTTCACTTCACTGGACTACATCAAAATGGTTGTTTAGAGTAAAGCACTGGAAGAAAAAGTTGAATGTTAATGATACATATGGTATATCACATAAAACATTAGGTGTAATAGTGTTAAAAATATTGCTAAAGTGATCACATTGAAAGTGGGAATCATCTTTAGAAATCCAAGAATGAAACTTGTCACTAGGTTTATCCTTTTCAGAAAATAAACATTAAAATCTTGGTTTTATGATTTTTTTTCATCTTGCTATTTTTCAGCCTTCAGAAATAGAAATGGAGTCACAAGTCCATCTGTATGGTCACACAGCAGAGATAACGAGCTTGTTTGTGTGCAAACCGTACAGTATAATGATAAGTGTCAGCAAAGATGGAACATGCATTATATGGGATTTGAACAGGTACAGTATATATGTAACTTTCAGCTGTTTAAGTACTTGTTTTCCAGCTTTTTGCTATCTTTACACTTTAAAGTTAACTGAATTTATTCCATGTATATCTTTAATGGGAAGGCAAGCTCTTACTGATTTTTTTTCCATGAAGTATGCAGGAGTTCTGGAATGAATATGAAAAATACCACCATTATGCAAAGTATTGGTTGAAATGAATATAAATTTTAAATATAGAAAAGGTTCTTCAAAAAATGTTTTGTCTGAACTTTAGGCTTGTTTGTTCTCTTTTTTTTAGGCTGTGCTATGTCCAGAGTCTGGCTGGACACAAGAGTCCTGTGACCGCAGTTTCAGCTAGCGAAACAACTGGTGATATTGCAACAGTTTGTGATTCAGGTATACCTTGCAGTCAAAGCTTCTGACTTGCAGACCAGATAAATTATGAGATTTGCTATTATATTGGTTATTGTGTATGCGTTAATCATCTGAGGATGCATTTGGTCAAATAGAGGTGCTCTTCTTGTTTTTTACATATTAACACATGAATTTCTCCAGAAATGATTAGGCAGGTGTTAGTGAAATGTAGAGAGATAAAAGCAAACAACTTGATATCTTTATAAGGACTTGAAATTTGAACAGATTCCTGGGAGACCTAAATTCTGTGAAGTTAGTTGTTTTCATTTTTGCAGGGATTTGTCATCAAAGGTAGAGTTCTTAAGGGGAGTACAGTGTATTGCAGAGTAACAGAATTTTTGTTAATCACTCTGTCACTTTAAGTGATTCCGTATTGCTAGAAGCAAACATAGATTGGCTTTGTTATCCACTGGTTTAAAGCAAAGAGGAATAACAGCTATACTAAAGGTGGAGTAGATACTTATATTAGGGCTCCTACAGAAGGAAATAATTCTGCCCCTACCTCACTGCCCATTCTTATTTTAGAGCAGGTTTTTTGTATTGTTGTCTTTCCCATATAATACTGTTCCTGGACTAGGGTGCTCAGTGACTCACTGCCTGTGTGCTACAACACTATGTATCTCTAAAGCAGGGCCAAGTCAGAGACCTCACCATTTTGTCTGTAAGAATACCTGTGTGTATCTTATCTGTTAGCTTGACATGGGGGTTGGGTAATAGGCTCCATTTAAATGACAGAATTTTCTTCCATTGATCCAAGGAGGTACAGAATATGAAGGAAGAGAGCTTAACTTTGTTTATCCATGTTGTTAGAAGACAGTTATTGACTGAATTCTCATTTTGTTTAAGCCAATTTTCTTTGTTATGCCTTGAGTAAGATAGGTCTTACATAATGATGTATCTTTTAGCCAGCTTTCCTTACTGTAGGTCTCCATAGACTGAATTGAAACTAATACCATTCCGAATATGAAAGAAGAAAAAAAGCAGGCTAGCACAGTTTATAGTATTAAAGAATGAGGGGAAATTATTCTGGGGGTTTCAAAAACATTGTATTTACGTTTCAAATTGACATGGAGACGTTCAACTCATCCATTTCTATAGCTCTTCAGCTCTTGCTGGAAAATGTTGTATTCTTTAATTGGTAAGGGACATGAGTTTCAATCCCTCTAAAGACAAAGCAGTAGCTGGGTTATTGTACTTTAATAAATTCAAATAATGCCAGATAACCATGTAAGCTACTTGTGCTTAGTACTTCGAGTATTGTGCTTAAATGCAAGCCAGGATGAGAAAGAGCTGTTCAAAGAAGGTAGTATGAGTTCCCTCTTAATACATGAACATTGGTCATACAAAATACTACATGAATTTATTTTTAAACTACAGCATTCCATAGATAGGAAGCGATGTCTTCTGAATCATTTCACGGTGACTTGGTAGTTTGCATGACAAAAAGCAGGGAAGAGGTAATTGTTTACTGCAGCACATGTCACTCCAAGTCATTCAAACCTTCTGATCCTTCAAGACATTGAATTCTTTAACACCTAAAGATTGTGTTGTATAGACCTGACTGTGGTCTAGATTTATCTTTTAATACTGCCTTGCTGTGTTTTGTTACAGTTGGAGGGGGTAGTGATTTGAGACTTTGGACGGTTAATGGTGACCTCGTGGGACATGTACACTGCAGGGAAAGTATTTGCTCTGTTGCTTTCTCTAACCAGCCTGAAGGAGTATCTGTCAATGTGATTGCAGGGGGGCTTGAAAATGGAGTTGTAAGGTAAGCATTTGAAACTTTTTTAGTTACTAAAATGCTTTATAACTTAAGTACACAGTTTGATAGCATGTTACCAAATAATCAGTATGATATTTAAAGAAGGTGGATAAACTGTTGTCCAGTTTCTAATCTTAGTAGTTGCTAAAATAGGTTGTGTTTATCACTGAAATATTTGTAAAAATAATATGAAGAAAAATTAATCTTTTTCAGACTGTGGAGTACGTGGGACTTGAAGCCAGTACGGGAAATAACATTTTCAAAGTCAGCCAAACCTATTGTAAGGTAAAAAGATTTTAAGTATACAGTAAATGGATTTTTTTCTATGAAAACAAACCCAAGAAAAATAGCCTGGAGTATTGAAAATGGATTTGACATGAAGACAAGAGGTGAACACCCATGTTTAAAAAGAGCTATGCAATCCTACTAATTATTCATGAAAGCACAATGAGCACAAGTGTGCTGTATTTGTAATGACAGTAATAACTAGGTTCTGCTGCTAGCAGATAGAAATTAGCAGGATTCCCTTGAGAACTGAACAATAGCTACCCTTCTTATTATTAAGTTTAATATTTTTTCCCAGGATCTTTTTAAAAATCGGGAGATAATATCTTAACTTTAGCAGACTCAAATAGAAGAGTTTTTTTTTTTCTTCCCTCAGAAATAAATGACAGGACTGCATTTTCCCCTGACCATTTTCTGATACTGGAGGAAAGCAGTGGAGAAGGGAGTGAAGGAGACTCAGAAGCGTGGCAGCTGCCATTTTAGAGTGCTTATGTAATTTTGCCTGTTAGAGTCCCCTTGAGGGTTTATATAAGCAGAATTATTCTCATGCCAAAGTGCTTTCAGAACACAAAGGATAGAATCTTTGATATCCCCAGAGCTACAGTACCCTGCACAGAGGTATTGTAGAGTTATGCCAAAACTTTATCAAGTTAACGTTAGTGTGGTACAAATTACTCTGAAGAATTTTGTGACCATTACTGAAACATTACTTAAAACCCAAACTGCTAATCACTATTTTCTAGAAATGAAAAATATCTGATAAATAACAGAATGACAATAATGGCTCAGAAACGTATTTCACAAAGCTTGTTGATAATTTAGTAGCTATTGAATAATTCAGTTTCCTGCTTAAATGTGACAGAAAAGGGATGCTGACCTTCATGCTCTCTAACATTACCAATGGCATGACTGAAGGGTTTCAGTACTAGTATAGCACAAGAAATGCCCAACTGAATGAAGTCCTGTGCTGTGATTTAGTTTTCGTTTTTGTCAGCAAGTAAGCTCAGAGGGCATTGAGCTCTGTGCTGAAAGGTCTTCCTTTCAGAGGTAGAAGGGGCAGCCTACTTCACTTGATGCTGCAGATAAATGTGTACTAAACTGCATAGCATGTTAAAGTGCTGGACAAAGCTGCAGTTCAGCCTTTTTGGTTACAAAGCTGAGCAGCCAGGTATTTGCAGACACTACTATCTTAATGCACTCACTGGGTCTCCCCAAGAACTAATTTTTGTTGGCGTTACTTATGTGACTTTTTAATGTCTTCTAGCATTTTAAATAGCCAAATCCGATATCAGAATAGATTGTCTTCTTGTTTTTCAGCCTTACATTTTCCTGTGATGGTCATCACTTGTTCACAGCTAATAGTGATGGAAATGTTATAGCCTGGTGTCGCAAGGACCAGCAGCGCTTGAAGTTACCCATGTTCTATTCATTCCTTAGCAGCTATGCAGCTGGGTGATGACTTTTTGCTGCTAACTCATATCTCTGATGCACTTTAAATTGAAAATAGATTATAGAATCTGTTGTTTAACTGGACTTTGAAATAGTTCAAATGTCTCTAGAATGACTGAATAGATTTTAAAGAGCAGTCTAAGGCGGTTGTAAAATTGTATGTGCATGCACAAACTTGAAGTATATCAAGGTCACTGGAGGCTCTGGTTGTATACTCCAATACCAGCAAAGTGGTGTATAAAGGCTCTAATCTACAAGTCAAAATGCTGCAATATAAAATGTAACAGTATTTTTTTAATTCACTTCTTGGAAACAAGTATTTCAAAAATGGAATCAGTAATGTTTATTTCCCTCATGTTGTAAAATACCAGCAGTGTGAAGTTCTGTAAATATTTATAAAAATGTCAGCATATGTATATCTGATTAGTTAAGGATGGTGTAGTTAGCTCTGGGATAAGTGACCCAAAACTTAAAAATCAAGATGATTCAAAATTGCTTTTTTTGAGAAGCAAAGAACTTAGTAGGTGCTTTTTGCACCATCTTAAGGTATTGTAATGCTGAAAAATTAGATTTGTTATCTTTACTTGTAACTCTTGCTGTCTTCTCTGTTCAGATGGTATAATAGCCTTTACAACAGACAAAAACAAGATATTTGTCTTAATGATGGGTAGACACCTCCTAGCATCATGAAGCAATAGTTGAATCATGTTTTGTTTTTTTCCATGTAGTGTTAACTCCCTAAATTTGTAACACCTAGCTATTGTGATTCTGTGGCAGACTATATATACATTAAACACACAGAGCTTATCTTCCAGAGCTCTAAAAAAGGTATTAGAGAAGGCACTGATGTGCTCCTACTCCCAGTGTCAGTGAACTTCAATACAATGTAAAATGTTTGAATCCAAAAGTTTAAGTAATCAATGTTCATGGGCATCAGGTAATTCAGAAAAGTTTATACAGATACACTGTGCAAATATGCTGTTTATTCCTAGGTGCTACTTTTGAGAGGAAAAAATAAGCCTCCATTGTTAAAGGCTTAATGAGTTTGAATTCTTAGGCCAGATCAAAAACCAACATTTCAGTTCATGGATTTTAAGACCTCTAAACCTGACTGATACAGTGAATGGGTGTCTGCTAATCACGTGAATGGTGAAACACAAGAATGCTACATAAGTCTGATATAGTTCCATTTTTCTTCTAAATAGCTTTGCTTTTTCATCATCGGCATATTCCACTATTGCCATACAGACAAACTGCTGTATATTCTCACGTTTAAGGTTCATCTGCCTTCCAGATCCTGTATATGAAATTGTCACGTTGTAATGAAGGCATGCACATAAGAAGTCTGTACACTTTTGAAAAATTCCAAATGGTCTTTACAGAAATTCTTGCAACTTCCCGATTTGAACTCTTCAAACTAGAAAAACTTGAGAAAAGTCTTGTCAGTCCGTGACAACAAAGGCTGATCTTTAGTTCAATTAAGCAAGTGGCTGTATGAACAGAATTTTAAACTGCATATATTGTCACAGCATCGTATGGGATGGCTTTAGTCATGTTTTTTACTGTCTAAATGTTAATGTAAAGTCCAAACACAGACTGAAAAGCTTCTTGGCTCATGTTGAAGTGATGTGCTTTATTTAAGAGACAAAATAAAAATAGTGTGGTTTGGGGGTGCTTTCGTGCTCCTTGATTTGGGGTGTTGTTCACAAAGGCTTATTTTTATAAAGTAGAATTCCACTTGTTACAAATCAATATGCAAAATTGCTGGCCTTGTAAAGAGTGCAATATTATATATTTTTATGTAAAAATCAAAGATTTTTTTGAAGCAAGGAATATTTATTCAGCTTAACATTCTGGAACTATTAAAATAACATTGCAATAGTATATGTGCATGATGTACTGAAACTTCCTGTAAATGTCACATTCCACACTGTCTGTGTATACACTGTCACATTGTTGGGTAATAAACAGATCTTTGTATCAAACTGAGATGGTTAGAACCATGTTTTTGGCTTAGTTTCACCTCTCTTCTTTCAGGGATCTCTTGCTCACTTTGTTCTGGTTTCATTTCTGCTGGTTCTCGGGTCTTTCCACTTTTAAAATTCTTGAAGTGGGGAAGTTCTGTTTGTGGACTACACTGTGTGGCTGCTAAACTGAAGGAGGGGTGTGAGATTGGGATGGGAAACCTAACGTATGTTACTTTGTACATCGGTGCACGTGTCCTTCCTTCGTATGGGATGTGAGGCTAAAATGTGAAGTGATGTCTCTAAACAGAGACATTTCCCCCTCTTCCCAGCCACCCCTTCTCTCTGAAAACTTAGCTGAGCTGAGGAAAGGTGGAAAAGCAACTCCTCTCTGGATTCACAGAGGAAAGGAAGATCACTAAGGGAAGGAAGAGGAAAGGTGCTGGTGGGAACTGGAGAATGGGATCTCTGTGAGGGTTTTGGCAGAGGATGCAAGGATCTTCCTGTTGGAAGTCAAGGTTTGGGACGGGTTTAGGTGGCAAGGAGTATCTGATAGCACTTGCAGCATTTGTACTCGGCTCTGGTGAAGCTGCACCTTGAGTACTGTATTCAGTTTTGAGCCCCTCACTACAGGAAGGACATCGAGGTGCTGGAGCGTGTCCAAAGAAGGGCAGCAAAGCTGGTGAGACTCATAAAGGCTTCCAGCTAGGACTGTGATGTTTTTTTCCATGCTTTTTGCTTAATGCTGTATTGGATTTTTTTTCCTCACATATGGAAAAAGAAGTCACAAGACATATACTGTTACTCTATGACAATAATATAGAACAAATATTTTAAAGCTGCTGCTTGCCTTAAAATCTACTCCACACTTGTTGAGCTTTGAGATGTACTGACAGCATTTTCTTTGACATGTTCTTAAGTTAAAACCACGGCCAAATGTCCTCTTTGCTAGTAAGACGTAGAGTTACCTGCCATTTGCTGCTCTGGGTGGGGTCAAAGCCACTGGTTTTACATCTGGATTTCTGTAATAGGCTGTGCCATGTATTTCCTGATTCAGGTGGGTCACTCTTGAAAGAGGATTAAGTCTGCGACTAGTCTGACACCATTCCACTTGGCTGGGCTACCTGGTAAAAAGGCAAGCAAAAACATGAGCTTGCTCACTGTTTCCAGCTTGCAAGCTAACTTTCCCAGGAAAAAAAAATAAAAATTCTGAATCTCTAACAGTTGAATAGTGCCCACATATCCCTCATTAAGTTGCTAGTTATGTAAACTAAAGGAATACAAATTCATGCTAGCAGGTAACAAGCAGTGTGTTGAAGAAAATGTGCTTTAAAGCAACTGTTTTCCCCCTTAAATTTTAGATAATAAAATTGTTAGAATCCTACAGTAAATATACTGTGTAAATCACTGACAATGGATTATTTGAACCACCCCCTTCTTTGTCTAATGGCATGTACATGCTTGATATGGCAAATAGAACCTTTTGTAGAATGATGATGCCACCAAACATGAAGGAAACAACTTCCCCTGTAGGCCACCAAAGTTTCAGATCAATTTCTGGAACCCCAGTTAAGGAAGGTTGTCAATTTACAGACTTATATTAAGTAATGTATTTTGCCCTGTTTACCTTCTTCCTGTTGCATTTCCTTCTCCCACATAACCATCCTAAATGCCACTGACTCAGTTTTTGAGAGGTGATGTCCTTGCTTCAAAACACCTCAAAAAGCAGAACCCTTCCCTGTTCTCTTTGGTACAGAAAATAAATGGGGCTTGGAAATGCTCGTGCTCTATTAGGAGGGAATATGAGAGAAAGGGCTTGAGAGTGGGGTATGGGAAACAGGTAACAAGCATGTATGTCTCCAGGTGGAGCAACTCCCCTTCTTGGGGGAACAAAATAAACAAGATTGCTGTAATGGTACTCTGGCCAACATGCAAATTATTAGGGCAAGTCTTTTTTCAGTTAAAAATGTTAATTAGCCCTTTAACTGCCACTGACCTTAATGCTTGATTCTCAAATTTGGTTTTATATACTTTTTCCATTGCAATCTACAACACCGGAATATTTTGTTTATTAGCCGTGACAACACGGGTCTTGGTGGCCCTGGCACGTGTTTTTACCACAGCGGGCTGCTTTTTGTTACTTTGTCCTTCCATTGTGCGGTGTGAGGAAGGGATGGCATGAGCTCTTACCCAACGCTCTGTCACACAGGCTTTGTCGGCTCGATGTTTGGGACATATTCGGCTGATTGATTGCTCCCTGCCGTTTGCTGGAATCGTCCATGTAGTTGACTGTGGTAGTGAAAAGACACGGATGCCCACGGGACGCCAACGGGCAGGTGCCGCTGCCGGCGGAGGAGGAAGGGGTGAGGGCCGGGCGGCACTGCACCGGTTGCAGAGCCGTGCCCGGGGAACAACGGCCGCAGCCCGACTTCCCCTCACAGCCGCGGCCGCCTTCCCTTGCTGGGCTTCTGGGTCGGGACCGGCAGCGAGCGCCCGCCCCTCAGGGCCTAACGG
>VXAA01003009.1:748411-773387 GCA_013399115.1 Anseranas semipalmata
GGGGGGGGGTCGCGGTTCTTGGCGAATCCCGCTTGGACACCGCTGCCCGTGCCTCCTGAGGCTGCCGCGGGGCCCTGCCCGCGTCGGGCCGCGGGGGGAGCAGCCCGCGGTGCCCGGCGGTGCGTGTGCGGCAGCTGCTGCACAGCCAGCGCGTCCCGGCAGCGCGCCGAGGCGGAAAGCTCGGGGCCACAGCCTGACAAGCGTTGCCGTCTGCGGGGAGTAAGGCGCCGCGCTCCCCGGAGGCGTTCGCTTTCTCTACTCCTTTACGTTACCATTCAGTCCACGCATAATTTAAACGGGACTTGACTGGAATGATCAAGTTTCCTCGTGTATTTCTTTAAAAGTTCACAACTATCTTAAACTTAGCCAAGGAAGTAAAGCAGTGGGTAGGTCTCATCTCTCTGTCTCAGACCTTCTGGCTCTCTGACAATTCGCTTGAGACTGTGTGCACATTACCTGAATGCCGATGATAAATAAATTGCGTAAGAAGATTGGCATTGTGAAATGCCCCACTAGTTCAGCCACCGTTTCCTTAGATTTTTAAATGCTAAGAAGTGAGGTGATGCTTTCTTATACAAGACTTGGGCAGAAAAAGAGTTTTTGGAGCTTGACAGTTGGATGGGGTATAGTACTATGTTAGATGAAAACAGAACTGTTGAAGTTTGGCTGCTTTGCAGTTACGTGGTCAGCAGTTATCTGTGAAGTCACCATGTTTATGGAATGACAATTATATTCTCTCCTTGTGAAGAGCAGGCTTGCCTTTAATGATTTCTGCTGGTGCTACTAAGCGCCTTCTGAGAGGATGGAGGTTCCTCCTGAAATTCCTTCTTGGATGTCAGTTTGGCATCAAATAGCTGTGAGGCTGTAAATGTTGCTGTTTACATTCCTGGTGTGTTTGCAGGTGGATAAATACATATGGGGATCTTTCTGCAATTTAGAATTTGATTTGCTGTCATATTTGGTTCAGGGACTATTCCCACAAGTGTCGTTGGGACTAATTGTGTGATTGGGTTAATGTTTCTGTTGTGCTGTGTGGTCCAAGGACTACGGAGCTTGTGTGGAAGGTGTTCTTCAGAGACATGAATCCCAGAAGCTGTAGACTGTACCATAAAATTTAATAATTTTGGGTCTGTCTCTTTAGGTTGTTGAAAGAAAAGAAAATGCAACAGTGTGGTTCGGGGCTTTTTAGACTTAGTTCTACGGTACATGCTTTTGGTATGGTGTTCTATGACTGTACTCGGAAGTATAAGGGGCAAAATTTGCAGTGCAGCTTTTCATCCTGTTCCTTATAGAAAGCTGTACTGAACAGCTTCAGACTATGTTTTGCTTACATGCTACACGGTATTTCAGACTCTTTCTGCATTTTACTAACAAGTATTTATAAAGTTTGGTAAACGTATGTTGCACCTCTTACCTTTGCAAGGTCAAACTGTACCTGCAAATATTTATGTAGCTTCCTGGGTTATTGGGAGATAACTTGGCCTTTGAAGTGCTGTCAGGTGCCATCTAATCTATTCTAAAAACAAACAGAGAAAAGTTGCTCTTCACAAGCATTTTTATGAGCCTTGGAGATGAAAATCTTTGGCACAAATCAGTTAACAGCATCCAGAAAAAGAAGATGGAGTTCATGTCAGGTAAAAAAATCAAGCGAACAAACAAAAAACCCCTCAGCTGGATGGGATGGGAGGATGCCCCCGCGCAGCTTTCAGGAGCAACGTGTTTGGAGCAACGTGTTTGGAAACGGCTGACCAACATGGTGTGCCAGCCGGCACTTGGCTGAAAAGGGCTGCGTAGCTGCTGTCACTGTCCTTTGTTAAGGCAACGAGCACTCATTCCCCTTAAAGGAAAGTCACTGAGACCAGACCGATGAACTCGGCGAGCTGCATAAAAATATACTGGATGAATGAGCTCCTGTATGATCTAGGACTACTGGCATGCATCAGCAACATGCAGACTGCCTGTTGTCTGATCGCTAATGTGGTTACTGTAACTACGGTGATTATCAGGGCATGTGTACCTATGTATCGATCTAACTTAACAGGGGGCTGCTGGAAAAACCAGCAGGAATGAACATCGGGAACCCAGCGGAGTGATTTCTGGTTGAAGGCTTTGCAGGCAATTGAAAAGATGGGGAGAAGGTATTCCTGTTGAGCATCCTGCAGACTGCCGCCATGTAGGACACAGACCTTACTGTGCCTTCCCGGGAGCCTACAGGCCTCGAGGTGCCGGCGTGTCCGAAGGGAGCTGTCGCAGGAGGGAGGGCCGGGGCTGTTCCTCAGGCTGCAGGCTCGAGTGGAACACTGAGACGGTGTCTGCAGGAGGGGGTTCCTCAGATTCCAGAGAATGATCATTCAGAGAAAGAGTATGTGATAGGCTGTCTTGTTATTAAAGTTTCTTTTCTCTCCAGGGCTTTATTTCTGAGCAGCGATGTTATTTCGTTAAAGAATATTAAGCCTAAGGTTATTGAAGAATATCATAGGTCCTAAGGAGTGCAGAAACAGGTCTCAGCCAAAGCTTTATCTGCCAAGACAACCGGTTCATCACAGTCTGGTTTGAGAGTGGGAACTATTCAGATTGTCAACATCACTTAATATGTGATAGGGTCATAACTGAGATGCTAATGCATACTCTATTTGTGTATAATGAGGGAAGTCAGAGGTACATTTAACTTAGTAAGTGAAATGTGAAACAGGGGAAATCTGCCTTACGAAGTTCTAGAACCAGAACTGTCTATATCAAAAAAGAGATTGGATACTTAAACGGATGCTAAGCACTTCCAGAAATACAGTAGTTAAATATTTAGGTGTGTGTAAAGGTCAGGGTAGGAGCAGGATTTGGAACAGAGCAAATGTTTGTACCTCAGGGCATAAACAAACCTCTTACTAGGGATAAATGAAAATTTTCTCCGGTAGTCAAAATACCTGTAGCCAGATTTTTTTCTTTTTTTAAAGTTCTTTTTATGAAGCCCCTTAGTCTGCTCGTTTTCTGATACCATGAGGTAGTTTACCAGAGTAGCTACATATCCCCCTGCCCCCCTCGCTTTGTTGTATCGGAGTATAGGTAAGGATGTATTATTATGTTTGTGGCATTATTTGGGAAAATGGGGTTTGGATTTTTTTAAAGCATTTTTGTGCCTAATAGACTTTTCAAAATTCCGTTATGGTCATCGCTGAATCCATTATTCAGTAGATGCTTAAAAACCAGCTGGAATTACTAGAAACTCTGATCTCCCCAACTTTGATGCAGCCAGTGACAGTTCAGATTGTCTGTTTCTAATGCATGTAGCTTTTATGTTTTGAGTGAATTAGCAGAAAAGCTAGGGAGATATGGAATTCTCTAGACTGTTCATGGATTTTCAGTTGCCTAATTCAGTTTAATTGAACTGTATTATTCAAAATCAAATTTCTAATTTGCCTCTGGACTTGTGTTGTGGCAAATGGAGACATGGCTCTGTACTTAGCTTTGATTTTTCATCTCTGTGGGCATTATTAGTCTAGCCATGGAGATGATAACAAAATTTAAATGATTTATACTTGTGGGGGTATCATTTTGTAAACAAATATAAATGTGTTTAATTTTCTCTTTATAGATGGGTCAAAACTTAAAAGCTACGGGGTTGGGTCAAAGAAAAGGTCCAGAGATGAGCCATAATTCAGAACCTCCCACTCTGGTGACTGCTTAGTAGCCTTTCTGCTTGTCCACTGCAAGTCAAAACACATCTGAAAATTGTGTGGAGGTTGGCTCGTTGGCTGGTTGTGGTTTTTGTACTGTATATTGCATTGTATGCAAAGCCAGTTCCTCCACATGTATTTAATCCTGTACCTTGTGAGGAATATGAGTTAGCAGGCTGTAAACAAAGGCCAAGAGGAAAAAAAAAAGCTCCTGTGGTCTAACACAATTTTAGTTAGAGTGCATTTCAGGGAGAAATTTGTGTTCCATTCAAGAAACACGCGCATGTACAGAAAACATGTTCTTTGTATTGGCATATATTAAAGCTCCTGTTTTGTTTTGGCACACAATATAATTTAAGGTAACGTTTCCACTACCCAAGCTTCTACAAGTACTGCAAAAGGTAGTTATGTTTCTTCAAATTAGTGCTGAGCATGGTGAACCAGAGATGGTGAACCATCATATTTGTATTCTTCTATCCCATTTACAGCACAGATTAACAGTTTGGGAAGGGAGAAGAAACAGCTGTCTTTGCCTTGTCTTTGAACATCAGTGTTTTGTGAGATCAAATCGGTTGAAAAGTTATTCCTCCATTCTTTGTGAGCGCTGGATTGTGTACTTCTATTGACTCTAGCATGCTGAAAACATTGTATATGTTATTTTTGTTTACAAGAGTATTTGCTGTGTCATGCTTAAGTTCTTGTTTGTATCTTATACCCTGGTTATTGGATTAGGTAAGCTATTGAGTTTCAAGAAGGGAAATTTCTGTAGTTCTAGATGTTCACTGCTTGTCCAAAAATAACCTGGAAGCAATCATTTCCAGAGACCTGAGCGGGTCTTTTGGCAGCAACACAAAATGCTTCCCTTTGCATGTTTTGTCCATCTGCTTCTTACGCTCTATGTCCTTTTATATTTATTCTTTGCCTAACTTTGCATTGGTTTCTAACACTCCATGCTAGATTGATCTTGCTTCAGGTGGTACTTGTGACGTACCTCATAAACATGACCACGGACAGGTATTTTGGCTGATCAAGTACCTCAGCACTATTAGCTGGTCTTACTCTGTCGTATAACTAGTCCAGGATCTCTCTAGGTCGTCTGTTTTCTGCCTTTCTTTCCAGGAGGGCTTAGCCCAGCTTCCAACCACTTCAGAACGGTCACTGTTACCTGTGCTGAACCAGCGCCGCGTAATGGTGTCAGCGCCAAGTCTCCTGACATGCAGACTACGTAGGGCACAGGGTTGGAAGTTTAAGGTTCCAACTGCAATCATCTTGATTAATCTGGCAGCAACGCTGAGGACTGTGTGGTAATGAGTTGACTTACCCTCATGCCCTTAGGGAGTATCAATGCAAGAAAACCACTCAAACACTGACATACCGTAATTAGGTGTCCCTTTGACCAGCTCATGCGTTTGGAGCTCATGTGTACATCAGGCAACAATTGTGTTCTTATGTCTAAGTATCTGTGGACCAAGGAGACTTTTCTTGAAATGCTGCTGCTTCAGGACACCTAAGGACAGAGAAAACCACTTAAACTGCTTAGCCATTAACTGCAGGGGCTTTGGCACAGAGACTCATTCCTCCTCCACTGCCTCTGTGTCACCCATTCCCTGATCACGGCCTCACTCTGCCCTAGGCTTTCTCAATAGTTCTTAACTCAGTGGTTCCCAAATCTTTTGGATTAAACCACTGCCAGACCTTAAAAATGGTGTGCATAGCTATCAAATTCTTACTTGAAATCACTATGGATTTCACTGCTTACTATGGTTCCTTGAACCACATGTGGAACATCTGCCTTGGCCTCGTGGACTGCAGCGACAGCCACATACAGTAGTGCCTTTCTTTAGCGTACTTTGCAGCTGCTCCCTGAAGGACAGGAATTGGTAAGAGTATATTGGAACAGCCTTGAGTAAATGACAACTTTGTGTGAAACAGAGAAGTGGGAGGTTGAGGATGAGCAGAGGAACAGAACTGGAGTTCTTCTCACCTCATCCAAGCAGATATCCATGCTTGCCCGAATTAGTCCTATGTGAATCGTACTCACTTCAGTTTAGAAACATGGTAGTGTGTTCTCAGGTTTGTAAATGATCAGACTGACAATTATAAAATATCAGCTGGCAGTTATAAAAACAATCTCTTTGCTTTTGGTTAATTTTTTTAACACTCAGAGTACATTCAAGGTCACACTTTTTTTCTGTACCAAACCATCAGCGTACCTTTCGAAATAAATGAAACTGTTTAATGAAATACAGTGGCTCTGGGAATTAGTGCTCTTAAACTGAAACAAAGAGTTGCACCAAAAGCACACATCAGTAACTGTGAAGTGGTAAGCAGAACGCGCTGGTGTGGTAGAGTTTTGCAGTAATTTAGCACTGGTGGTAGAATGAGAGCTGCAAGGTGACGTGGAAAAGAACTTACCAGCCCTGTGCATGATAATGAACCTTGACACTTAGGTATTCCTTAATGAGTAACTCTGAACTATTAAATTCCCATGCAAGCAGGACTTGGGATGTTGTCTCTGAATCTGTACATCGCCAAAGGAAACACTAAAAACCAAGGGAATAAGTACCAAAGTCTTTCTGCACAACTTCTTTGCTTAACCTGGAGTTCAACAGGTTGGTTTCCCAAGAGTTGCAGATCTCTTCAAAAATAATACATTAATATTTTGTATAGCATACCATTCTGTACATGTTTTTAGTTGTCTTTTTACTTCATTGGAGATCTGCAAGAAACATTTGGAAACCTCTGCATTATTTCTTCTCAATCTCAATTTCTTCCTTTCTAAACTATTTAATTCTGTAGTCATAATACTGATTTTTTTTTTCTACCTTAAATATCTCTGTTTCTGATGCTTGGTGAGATCAGTGTGGCATTCATTATTATTGTGCACATTTCTGAACTTGTTCTCATGTTACTAGGTGTAATTGGGGTATGGAGCCAAACTGCATAATGACTGCAAGGTCTGTTTGTGAACAGCTGTTCTGTGCTGACATTCTAAACCAGGGCAATGATTTCTGCACTGAAATACTGGCAATATAATCTACATTTATAGGTTGTTTGCAGGATTCAGACTGAATACTTGCAGTCGAAGATGCAAATCTGTGATGCAATCAGGTGCTATTGAACAAGGGAACAGATATAAAAGCTATCTGTTTTGTACTTAGAACCTACAGCCTGGCAATAGCAATGGGGGGGGGGCATTGGTTAGATTTCAATAACTGTCTTCGGACTAATTGGTGTATTTGCTAGCTACACTTTCAAATTGTCCCAACTTTGCTTCTTCCAGGAAAAACAAAATGAAGGAACTAATGTCGAACAGTACAACCAACATATCTCAAGCCAGGAAAGCTGTGGAGCAATTAAAAATGGAAGCATACATGGATAGGATGAAGGTAAACTTAGAGTTATTGTTGATATTTTGAATTCACTCACTACTTTGTGGTACAGCCTTCCTTTAATATTCCAGAAAGACTTGATCAGCTGAAATCAAAATTCTGCACTGAGGTGTAAGACAGTCTCAGGTCATAAACTCACTAATTAAAAAGACAGTATTTATAACTCAGAAATATTAGCGCAATTGACATGAATAGTCAGTCTTGCTTATATGAAATATAAATTGCAGTTGCTCCATTTTGTTTCAGTTTTTAGTAGTGTCTTGTTAGACCATTGAATTTGCATAGCTATAGTTTCTATCTTGTATAGTGTTTTGACAAATTCATTATGTAATAGATGTACGCTCATAGGGACAGGTATTTCTGTTTCCTTCCATATGGGTCTGCCTTTTCAGTGTGGCCCTCCAGGTTAATTTTCAGTTGAGTTAGTCACCTGGTTTAGGTCATATTGCAGCTGCATGAACAACAGAACTGACAAGAAGGAAAGGGTGTGAATGAGTGGCAGAGGAAAGGGTTGGAAAAATGTGGGCCAGTTTATTGTAATCTGAAACTGTTGATACTAGCTTGTCTTAAACTTACTTTTATGTAATCAAATTATAACTTTAATGTACCAAATCGTTAGCTCAGTTATGCAGGTAGCTTCGTTTGTTAGATGTATAACGATGTTCTTAATTACATATGTAAGAAAGACATAAGCTATTTTTGCAGTTAGTTTAATTAAAAATAACACAGTTATTAGCATATGTGATAGACCTAAAAACCAGGTAACATAAAAGTGTAATTATTTTACTGTGGTGGTTTTACCCTGCTGAGCAGCTGAACTCCACCACAACTGCTCTCTCACTCCCCCTCCTCAAAGGAAGAGGGGGAGAAAAAAAGCTCACAGGTTGAGATAAGGATAGTTTAATTAGAGAAGAGGAGAAAAAAACAACAAATATATACAAGCAAAGTCTGTGCGCAAGCACAGAGGAAAAGAGAAAACAAGTGATTCTCCCACCAACAAGTGATGCCCGGCCACGTCCTGGGACGCAGAGCCTCAGTACCCGCAGTGGTTGATCGGAAGGACAGATGTCTTTGCAACGAGAGCCCCCCCTTCTCCTTCCCTTTCCCGGCTTTCATTACTGAGTGTGACATCACATGGTATGGAATATCCCTTTGGTTGGTTTAGATCAGCTGCCCTGGTGATGTCCCCTCCCCACTTCTTGCCCACCCCCACCTACTGGCTTTGGGGGGTCTGGAGAGAGCCTTGGTGCTGTGCCAGCACTGCTCAGCAGTAGCCAAAACACTGGTGTGATACCAGCGCTGTTCTAGCTACAAGGGCTGCTGCAGGGAAAGTCAACTCTATCCCGGCCAGACCCAGTGCATTTACTTTTCAGCTTGGGACCATAAAAGGCAACAAAGAAAATCTAATGTGTTTCAGTATTCCAAAATATATGCTAACATAATGTATAACTAACATATAACTAATGTTTATGTTACACCAACATAAACTAAATATGATTCGCAAAAGTTTGGTCTTGATTTCTAGAATGTCTTTGAACAAGTATATGAGGGATTGTGAAAAGAGGTTGGTTGGTTTTCTTATTTCCTCAGGATCTGCTTTGCTTTTTAATCTTTGAATAGTTAAGTGTGTGCTTCAATATAGGCGAATTTTGCCAAGAGACTTCAAATGGTTTCATCAGGAGACTTGAGTTCTCAGATCATAGCTGTAAAGGTAGAGAAATTAACGTATTTCCTTTTTTTCCTGGAGTTTTACAACTGCTTAAACTAGTTAGACGTTTCACAAAAGATCAGTCCTTTCCACATAACTTAATTAGACACTGTTTTGCAAGTTGCTATAACCAAGTGGTTATTCCTGTAGTAGACAAGACCACATTATTAACATTAAAGAGGAAATTTTCAAGGTGCCTGCATTATTAAGCAGGGAAATTATAAGTTCCAGCTCATTTTTCTACTACAGAGGCACTTTGTTTTCTGTGGACAGTAGTTGCTGTAACCAGCAACAGTTGGGTCTGCTCAATTAAAATTTTGTAGTTTGAAGTACATTTGTAGTTGCCCGTTCCCCACTGTGCTCTGGATTTTTCAACTGATTTAAAAATCAAGTCCTACAACCATCCAGAGCATCAAGGAGTGCAATGTTTTGAGGTTCCACACAGACAACTCACTGCTGAGGCGTGATAGGAACAGGACAACTTAAAAGGGGAGGATGAAGTTGCGGTGTATAGATTGGTAGCTGGAAGGGATATTACCGTGGTGGGTTTTTGTACACCTTGAGAATGAGAATTGCAAAAGGAACGTAAATTGAACCTGTCTTACCTCCCTGCAGAAGGAATGGTTAGAATTATAATGAAGTAAGTAGGAAACAGGAGGTGCAGATTCCAAGCTAGAAAACGTTAAACGAAATTGGATGAACAATGGCCTCATGACTTGTAGAATAATGCATCTACCAAAGATACTAGCAGTAAAGTTGAGAAAGCAAAGATAATATTGGTGCTTTATCACAGTTGTCCCAAGAATAAAGCACTATTTAATCTTCCCTTCATAAGGAGAAAAGCAAGGAGGAGTGCTCTGACATTAAGCATCATGGTGTATCAGCTATTATTCCATTTTCTCTTTTCTTTAAGAAGGTAGAAAATATTCCTAACTGGTTCTGAATAGTGTTGAGAGATAAGTGGTGGGATTGGCAATAAATGTGTGTGAATCTTTGTTTTAGATGTAAAGGATAAGCAGAGTGGGTGTCATACCAAAGATGGTAATTAGTCACAATCCATGACAAGACAGACATAGTAATTGCAGCATTTTGCCCTGTCATTGAAGCTTGTAATTATTAGTGCAGCTAACAGGATTATG
The DNA here is from genome assembly GCA_013399115.1 of Anseranas semipalmata. Taxonomy (NCBI): domain Eukaryota; kingdom Metazoa; phylum Chordata; class Aves; order Anseriformes; family Anseranatidae; genus Anseranas; species Anseranas semipalmata. Next base: position 758,322 of record VXAA01003009.1, read on the forward strand.
TTCTAACTTTGGCTGTTTTTATCACCTCTGTTATTCTGAAATGTAATGGTAAAATTCCACAGTCCTCCTGAGACTAATTCTTCAAAGCATCAGGGTTGAATGTTTTGGTGGTGGTGGTTTTTTTTTTTTTTTTTTCCTTTGGGTAGTTTGACAGCCTGATGTATTTTTCATTACACATAATTAAAATAATTGTATAAGATGTGAGATTGGTGTAACACAGATATATTCTATCCCCTCTATCTATACATTTTAAAACATTAAAAAAAATGAACTGCTAACTTTCTGTTAGAATTCATCAATCAAACTGGAGTCTGATTTTTTTTAGCCACTTCTGCAATATGTATAAATTACTTTGAATCTGCAGACCAAGCTGTATTGCGTAGGTGAGCTGAAATGATAAATGTGTGTTAGTTTTGTTTGAATATTCAAATGAGATGCTTTTACTTCAAGTCTTGGTAAAAGCTGTTCTGAAACTGCCCAGCAGCATTCAACTACAAGTAAACCTAAAGGTGAGTAGAAGCTATGCTAGACTGGCCTTCATTTAACTTCCTCCATGACAGAACTAGGACAAGTAGCCTATTATTTTGTATGGTAACAAACCACAGTATTGGCCATTAGGCAACCTCTGCATGCTGACTTACGCTAAAAAAGCTCTCTATCTCTGCTGTAGCTTTAATGCAGTGCTTATTGTAGAGGGCTTCTGTCACTGTTGTTCTGAATAATAATACTGAGCAGGAAACATACCGGAGGCAACATTGTATTTGGCTTCTTTTTGGCCACAGTTCTGAATTTGTTTCCTGTGGCTGTGAGCAACCTTGGCAATGTTTTCATTGCTGCTGCAATGTGATCATCTAACTTAACTCTCCGTAGTAAGTGGTCATTTTTCCACTCCATGAGCATGAGCTATGCCAGTTTAAGTGCAGAAATGCCATAATTCAGTTTCATAACCACTGTAATCCCAATGGGAGGATTTCTCTTCCCCAGCTATTTTCTTTTCTAAAGGATGAGAATACATGGCCTAGTACAGGCTGGGAGGTTTAGTTTGTGACATTGTACTGAAATGTGATCATGTTCCTCAGTTTCTTGTGGCAGGTTTGTTTTCCGCTAAATTGTACTATGGCTTGTCTAAAAGCAAACGAATTCGTGAATTAGACACTGTGATGTTGAAGAAAGTGCTTGCTCTGCTTCACAATGTTTTGCATTCCTACCTGCACAGTAGAGCATAAGTTAAATACATACAAACATTTGTTGTGTTTTTGCTAGTGAAAATCCTTTTCATTGCTGTATGATATCAAAGCGCAGTGATATGTAGAGAAACAATTAGAAAATGAAAATACTGGGTTTATCCCTTCTAAGAATGATGGTTGAAATTGTACTTCTCTTCCACTGAACAACAAGCAATATACTTGGGCTGATGCTGCTTATCCATACATGAAACAAGCATGATAGTTATGGGAAGGTCAGTCTGTTGAAGTCCAGCACTGGTTCTCTGCTCTTGTAGGATCAGTCTGCTTAAAAAGATTGTTGGTTTCATGAATAAAATAAAATACTCAGTACCTTAATAATTGAAGATGAATGTATCAGATTTATTTTCCCTTTTTACTGTAGTTGTGCAAAAATGCTGATCTCCATGTTTAACTGAAGAGAATCTGTCATAGTGCTCAGCGAAAAGACTTTTTGTAAAGACTATCTCATTTTCTCAACTCTATCATAATATTGGAAACACAATAATTAAACAAAGAGATACAGATAGTTGTAAATATCTTGCTAAGAAAACCAAGGAGAGCAAAAATAATTCATATATATATCCTAAGTTCTTGAGAAAATAAATAAATAAATAAATCACAGTGGCCTAATGTCACCAATATTCTTAAGGCACAAAGTTGCAAAGGTTTCAAGATTTCAGCTACAACTGAAATATTTTCATTTTTCATTTCTTGCAAGATATCTTGAATGTCAACACGCTGTTTTATTTCTATAGGACTTTTCAGTAAGCATAAGCCAGAATTCAGAATTTTGAGACCTTAGAATCGTTTATTTTAGAAGCATAAAAATATTAACGTAATGATCAAGTTTAATGGGATGATTAAAGCATTACTTATAATAACTTACTAAAGAGAAGATATTTGTCTTCACTGAAAAGGGCAATTTTAGCTTAAATGGGAGCTATGACAAATGATTACCAAGTTTTGCTCCTGATTTATTATTTATTTTTTTAATTCCATTGTCATGTGCCTAAAGAAATTTTTGTCTTTTTTTTCTTTTTTTTTCCCCCACATCCAGAGGAGGAAAGGGTAGAGAGAGTCTGTGGAAAACCTTCCAACTTTGCTGCTTTAATGCCTGGGAATAAGAGCTGAGGCAGAAGGCCTCTACAAAGACATGCTTCAAGGAGAATCCCTATTGCTTATGTACTGTTAGCAGATAGAAGCGTCATTGAGTATATGCTCCTGAACTTGCTTCTGATGGAGAGGAACAGCTGAATATGAATCATATAAATCAATAGCATCCCTTGTCACTATGTTAAGTAAAATGTATATAAGGATTACTAGGCATACTAAGAGCAAATTCAGAGCTGTAGTCTCTAGTAATGTAAAGAAGAATAAACCAGTTCACTATTTTAAGACAGTTTCCAGTATTGTATGTTATGTGAATATTTCTGCAATGCTGATTGGTTCAGATTTAAGTGTTATAATGGTTCTTCCTTCTTTTCTATTAGGTATCCAAGGCTGCAGCAGATTTATTGGCATACTGTGATGCTCATATCGGAGAAGATCCCCTTATTATTCCAGTACCTGCATCTGAAAATCCTTTCAGGGAGAAGAAACTCTTTTGTACTATCCTTTGAGTCAGTTTTGAATTAAAAATATCTTATGTTAAAATTTGGTACCAGTGATGCATGCTATTGGTTTTAGCATATTTTCCTCAGATATCAATACTTAGCCTAGAATTACAACATTTTTAGGAGGCAGTGCATTTTCTGGTAAAAATAAATAAATAAATAAAAGAATCCTAAAAAAAAAAATCAAGGTAATCCTTATTTTTCAGACCAATGCACAAGTTTAATTTCAGTTTTCATAAAGATTCTTTGGGTCTTAATGAAAGTATTGAGTACAGTATCAAATTGTAGATATCTTTGCCAGTCATAGATTTTTCTGAGACCTAAATGAGTCATACCGACTCTGAAGCTATTTTTAACATTCTTATTTTCTTTGGAAGGTGAATTTAATTCATTTGCCTTTACAAATTTGTATCTAAAATGAGTAGTGTGACCTTTCTGCAAGTAGCATTATTTAGGAAAAAATGCTAGTGATTTACAATGTTTGGAATGATCAGTCCTATACAGTAAGTGATGTTTATAAATATGTTTTGTGAAGACTGTAAGTAACTTGACTATGAAAACAATCTAGTAAGTAGCATTGTAACTACAAGCAAAGTGAAGATGTACAGTTACATACTAGGACTGCATCAATAAAAGCGTGGAAAAATGTGGTGCTTGCATCTTATTTTGAATGATAATGATTTAAATTATTTTAGAAAGTAAATTGAACTGTAATATATCAGCTGGTCCTGAGAGGCTTAGTGAAGGGTGTAAATTCTGCCCTGATCAGTACAGGAAGGGGGGATTACAGTCTCTAAGCAGCACTCTACGTGCTTTCACTCATGAGAGCAAGACTTTATGGGGATGGAGAGCAATGGTAAAAGAAGGTTGTTCTAGAATATGCATTGAGACCACTGTGCCATCAACAGCCACTAAGTTTGTATGCTTTGAAGCCACAGACTTGTCATCAGAAAAGTTATCACCAAGTAATTTGTGGAGGTTCTGGGAGGCTTTTTCTTAATGGCTTTGTCTAAAGTGTAGCTAGAGGAAAAGAATGAGGTATGGAATATGAATGATTGGTATTTATTAAATACAATTAAGCTCAATCAAGGCATCTGATGGAAACAACTGTGACATTATTTACTTTTTTTAATTTCTTTAATTCTCTTCCTTCAAAATGAAGTGAAAGCTCTTCTCTGGTGTGATATATTAGGAGAGGTCCCTCACTTCTGTACTTTATATGTATGGTATATCAATACAATGGAAATTTCACTCCATGAAAATGCGTGTGAGGTCAGCCCCAAAAGTTAAGCGGGAAGACAATTTTGTCAGAAAATTCCATTACTCTGAATGAATCGAGGCTCTGAACAGCCTTCCATAATGGAGCATAGCTCCTGTGCAGAAAGTTGGATTCCTTGAGTGCCTTAAGTACCTGCAAGGCAAAGACTAGCTGAGGAACTGGGGGTCTTGGGATATACTTAAATGTTGAATTTAGATGCTAAAAATGGCAGTTTGTTGAATGAAGCTTTTTGCATTTAGCCCAAAGTACATATTCTTGCCTTTCAATGTATTTTTAGCAGTTTCTGTCAATGTTCATCATACTGTTTTGTGCAGCAGAAATACAAGATGGCTTCATTGGACACGTTTAGTTTTCTTTGCCAATCAACTTGGATAACATGACGTGACCACCTGCATTCAGCTACCAGTCTCGTCACACAAGACAGATGGATTTGGACTGGGGCTCTGCTGCAGGCTAGCTCATTTACCAGATCTGTCTAACACCAAACTTACATGTTCATTTATATAACATGGAATATTATTGTAAAAATAACATTTTTATTACATTATAGTAGTATTATTTAAAAATATATATATTCCTTGTAACCAACAGAGTTTCATGATTTCTTTCATTTAAGGGTTTGTTTTTTAATTTGCCAACTGAACACATCAGTAGTGCAGTAGGCACAGAGCTGCTTCACAATACCTATTCTGAAAAAAACATTCAAATGTCATGACTAGGTCTTGTCTTATTTAGGTTCTGTCTTGACTCCCATTTCAAACTTCTCCGTTTAAGATTCCTATTCCTAACTTTTAACAATAATATTTCTTGATGCATGGTGTGCTCGGCTTTATTTTGGAGGGTAGAGAAATAGGCTTTAGCTGACTGAGTAGCTATTTCAATGACAGTGAAATAAAAATGGCTTTCTGAAAACATTTGTTAAAATGGAGTAACAAAATGCTTAATAAGGTTCTTTAGGGAATCCTTCCTACACGGTAAATGATTTGGTAACTGCTCTGATCACCATGGCAACATTTTCATTTGTCCTTCCGCATGTATGGTTTTAACTGGAACAGCAAGGGAGGGGAATATAGGGCACACAGCTTTATTCTCAGAGGCTTTGTAAGAACTTGCATTTGTGGCTCATCATTAACATTCCCATCTAAAATAATAAAATTGCCACAGCTTATTACAGTATTGCAAATAGCTTGCTTTCTGGTTCCAATTAGCATCTGAGGTCTTGAGATTGAAACATTTCACAGTAGCTTTGAGTATCACTCATTTTAAGACCTGTATTTGCAAAAATCCAGTGTTATTCAGATGAGGTGACTGTGATTGGTTTGGACTTAAGATTATTCTCCAAAAGTTTTCTTGAAGTAGTTGTGAACATATTGAACCTCTTATATTTTTAGTAGCTGGCTTCCTATGTTTGTGGTTTCTTTCATCAGTTCATAAATAGGTTAAAAAAAAAAAATGTATCTATTAAGATGGTTTTATGCTTCTGATGTTAGAAAAGGAAATGCATGGAGTGCTGTAAATTGCGTATTTATTATAGCAGATGTCTATAATGTACCTGAAGAAATTAAATGCTATAAGCATAACACTGTGTTGGAAAACAGGACAGCTTTCTCTAATGTCATTGGACTTTATTTACTAGTTCCTTGTACAAATATATACTACGGGCAAATTGCTAATTTGAAGGAAAAAAAAAAAAGAAAAAAAAAGAGACCTGGAAGATCAGCAGTTCAAAATAATTTTAACATCTTTGGATCACATACGAATATAAGTCTTTATTTTAGAACACCATCAAAATATTGACTCTCTGAAGAAAAGAGCATCATTTTTTTAGGTCACCTCGATCCACAAATCAACATTTTAAAGAATGTCTTTCCTTCCAACCCCTCCAAACCATAAAATGTCTTTGTCATTATTATATTTTTTGCTGCTTTGACATTTGAGACGGTTTAGATAAGCTGCTACTGATATTTAAGTTTCATGCTCAAACGTTTTACCTCAAATTCTACACAGAAATATCTAAAAGTTCCTGAACATTTTTTTTCTAAAAATAAATGCATATTATTTCATAAAGTGCATGTTTTTCCCCCCACAAAATGCCCTCCAAAATATGTCTCTGTCCAACAGTAAGTTTTTTTTTATAGACAGAAGCAATGAGTTTTTATTTTAATCAAACTCTCTGATTTGATTCCCACTGACTTCAGTGAGAACAAGACCAGGCCTGTTACCCTCCTAGTTTTGTACTCATCTCTCTCTGAGTTTTATTTCATATGCCATTAGACTTCTCATTTTCAGGCCCAGAAAATAATGCATGCTCACTGTTAACAGTGTGAGTTGCGGCTGTCATCTCGTGGAATGAGAAACTTGGAACAGAAGTTGGATTCAAGAACTTTTTGACATATTGTTAGCAAGCCTTTCTTCATATATCCGAGTGTTTGCTGCTCTGATGAAATAAGACTTCCCAATGGTGGATTAATGGTAAATTATAAGGTATCAATACCATCCGTGGGGCTGGTTGTTTTGCATTCCTTAGATTAACCTCCTTGGTTTATATTGAATTTAAATGTCATCATTTCAATACTGAAATTATTTCTTTCTCTATTATATACCAAATTCCTCTTCTTTTCTCCCTATAGCATGTATTAAATTCATAGCGGGCTGCTTGGCTACTGCTGATAGGTAGGATTTCTAAGCTAGGCTCTACAAAAATATGAGGGAAGGAGAACAAATGGAGGTAAATTTAAATTAAGCTATTCTAGGTCACACTACAGATTAAAATAAATACAAACTTCACTGTCAGTGACACCAAGGTAAATGCAGGAGGTGTTACCGACTGGTTCAGAGGGACATTGTAACAAAGAATGTGTCAGGGACTAATGGGACAATGGCTTTTTGTTGCAGTGGCTTGCAACATGACTAACCCTAGCAGAATGAAGGAACGCTTAAAGAACAATGATCTGTAAAGGTGCATATTGAAGTCTGGAACATTAATGCAGCAATTGTTTATCCAGTTGAATTTCTTGTGTCAAAGGAGTAACAAAAGATGCACTGTGGGAGGACAATTATATGGTTTTTCCTATCTCTTTGTTGTAGAAGGATAAAAACCTGTACGCATATTATCATAGAAAATGCAATGGTTATCTTTCTCCTTTGGGGTTGCATCAGAATCTGGATTCGTTTCTTCAAGGAGATTAGAGAAAACTTGGGTGAAGTGATGGTTCCTAAGAAATAAAGGTTTCTTGTATTGAAAAGTAATAATTAAAGTCATTACACTGACTATATAAAAGTAACTGCTATATAAAATGTTAAAGGCATCTGCATATTTAATCTTTAGGGAGAATGATTTTTAAAATAAATATTGTACATTTGCATCTAATTTAATTCAACTTTATAGCATGATTAAATTAAGTACATCCAAAAATACCAGAACTGGTATGGGAAGAAATTTTATGTCTGTTAGAGGAAGATGTATGTATGAGTTTGTCAAGTACATTTTCACCATTCACACTTGTGAACAAACAAAAGGAGCAGCTTTACCCTAAAATAGGCTATTTTCTTTCCCAAATTCCTTTTACGAAGCAGAAATTGCACAGGATCATCCATTACTGCCACCTACTGATAAAGTGATAAACAGCCGACTGAATCAGAAAAAGATATCAAGCCTCAACTTGAATGACCTCAGAAGTGGATTTTAACTTAATACCTGTACTCTCAGAAACAGAGAGTGAGCACTTCAGTTTTCATGGTCTGCATTCTGTAAGGTATCACCTGTTCCCACGTTACTTCTGAGATGTGGTTCAACCTCACAGTTCAGTTCCAGACTTCTCAGTTTAGGAAAAGATGAAAGTCTTATATACAGTTTGGTTAAATAGGTCATAAAATAAAACAATTAAAAAGTTGTGGCAATCTTTGGGTGCACCGGTTGGACTTGCTGTGTATTCCCTTCTTGTATTTCATTTTCCAATTTGAAATGTTACTCAGGTGTCTCTTCCTCACTGCCAAAGTGTGACCAGTTGTGCTACCACTTACATCTTTGTCCCTTTTCTCCCTTCAGTAGGTGATGCAATTGGAAGTTGCAGTAAGTCCTGGCTCTACGACTAAAGTGGACCCCCAGTACTGTGAGCTACTAATAATCTATCCTGCTTTCCTTCCGCTTTGCAGAACTGTGCAAGAGCTTTCATGTGACTGATGGCTGCATTATTCCTTCACGTTTAAACTTTGATCCTGGGTACTGCTTTGTTTTGTTGTTGTTTTGTTTTTTATTTCAGGGTGTTTTCTTTTTTCCAGTTATTGGAATCTAGGCCAAATACTTTCTCCTATACCACAGAGTAAGTATACAGACAGAATATAACTTAGGCCACTGCTTACACTTAGAACAGCATTTTACTGAAAATGTACTAGGTATGGCGTAAAAATCTATTCATTACGTATCCTCTCACTGTACCCTACCCTGTTGTGTCTTTGAACTTTAGGCTGCCTAAGGCAGCCCTTTATTCTTTGTAGAATATGCTTTAAAGAGATGCACTATTTTTTTCAGTGGAAGGAAGGAATGACCCAAACTTTTTGTTAACTTTATATTTATAGAAAAGAACCATTGTGACTTTTTAAAAACCTTTCAAATTGCATTGACTTTAACAATCTTTACAGCTTAACAGCTTCTCTCTGGCAAGTGTGTCTCACTTGACTTTTGGCTGTAAAATTGTTCTTAGCATTCTTGTTGCAAAGACTGTTCACTACCATGGTTCTTGAACTGATTATTATCTGAGTGGTTTCCCTGGAGAGCACAACAGAATCTTTTATCATATTCATCAGAACACAACACATAGATTTCCAATATATGTATCTGAAGTGCTGATGTATGAATATGTTAGTCATATCCTTAGAAGATCAAGTGAAAAAACTTCAGATGGTAAGATTCTTATGGAAAAAAATCCTAAACGAAAACTCTGAGCATATAAGGACTGTCATAGCTAATAGCCTCTTTGAGGTGTTTTCTTCTCTCTCAGACTCTCCCTGTATGTTTTGTTCTGGTATGTTTGCTTAAGGCTCTGGAAACTAGCTATAGAGAGCAACTATGAAATATCTATTTAACAAAAATCATAAGGCTGTACAGCTGATTATATTTCTTTACAGTTCTGCCCATACCAGCTATAAAAATACTTGCAACAAGGATGTGAACACATTTATGGATATTTAAACAGATCTGAATAAACAGAAAAATACATTAAAAGATCATTAAAGTAGCGAAGTTAAGCACTCATTTAAGAAATGTCAGAGTTAAATTTGCTTATGCATCTTCCATTTGCCTCTCTCATTTGTATGCACTACTACTACACATTTTCATTGCAGGAATTCCCACAAGGCACAGTATAGGCAATGCTCAGTTAATGAGCAGTTATTCAATGCTATTTTGGTGTCTTTATTCATTGTGTAGCCCCAGGCCTGATTTACTCACAAATTCTGCTTTCAGTGTAGAACTAGTCCTTGATGAGCTTCTCTGTGGTGCTCACGACTGATTGCTTCACAAAGTATCTCCACTGTGTCCTGGAGGAATGAGAGGGTGGAGCTATTCCCATCTTACAGTGAGAAGCTGAGGCAAGAGCCTGAACAGGACGGGTGAAATTGTCAGTACCTGCCTCTTCAGAGTACTTAGCTCCTTCAACATATAAAACAATGTTCCCATTTGTTCAAGCTTCAACGTGAATCCTCAACTCTACTAACTGGAGTGACTTTTGCAAGCTGAGCGCCCAGAAACTAAGGGAATAAAGCAATGTGCAGTGTTTAGTTTTGTGATTCGTCTGCTATGACACAGAGGCAATGATGAATTTAATTCTCCTGAGCAGCAGTGAAAGCACTTTAGCCCTGTAACACTATTTCTTTCAAGGTCCCACCTCATTCACCTCAGATCTTCTGCAACAAATGAATCAGCCATCTTGTGCATTCTCCAGCAAAGCACATCCATTCTAAAGGAGGGTAAGCACCAGGAGGGGAAAAGAGCATCCAGTCATGTAATTTTTTTATTTTTTTTTACGAAATATAGCCTGCATATTATCAATCCAATGATAGATAATAAAATGATAAATAGCACGTGGCCCATCTGCCTTTTAATCCCCCAAACAGCTTAACTCTCTACCAGCCATGTGATTGAAAAGTGTATTTGCTGTCATAGGTCTCAGCAGGACTTCCTGAAACCATACTCTCTTTTATATCCACATTCTCAAGTCTTTGTACCACTTGTTAAAAATAGCTGTTTGTTAGCTACACATGAAGTAACTAACCCCACCAGCTGGCTCTTGCCTGATTATTGGATATTTCTGGCTGTTCCAAATCTCTGCAAGACATTCCCCTGTTTGCTCTCTGAGATGTGCCTGTCAATATTTAGCTGCTACCATATAGATGGTTTTGAGTCCGTTTCTATTTTTGATGGTCATGATCATGACATGGAGTCAACTAAGAATGTGAAAATTATTATTGCTGTATTGATAGGTTTGCATAACTGTGATGCCCTGCAAGATGATTTTGTATGGTAGTTATGAATTCTTGTGCAGGTTAGGCTGGGTCTGACTAACAAAAATCAAACTGAACAACTGCTTCTTTCCAACAGATGACAAGGATATTCTAATTTATCTCTCTCTAGAATAAGGCATGGTAACTTGGTCATCCACCAGGATGCTCATGTGACTTTGTGAGAAGAAACGAAATGTGAAGCTCCACCTTTCCATAAAGTAAAGTGAGATGTGGATAGTTGGATTATCTTTGTCTGAAAATAATGTGAGAGCTGTTTTGGTTGCCAGGTTCTTGCAATGCCAGTGAAAGGAAGACCCTGCAGAATATTCTGGGACCTCAGAGAGGTCAGTCTAAATTGTGGCTCCTGCCACAAATCAGATCCATGTGCCAGAAATGGTTAAAACTTCTGCATAGAAAACATCAGGAAAGAAGAGCAAGTTACAACACGTTTTGCTGACATAAATCAGCAAAGCTCAAAGGCACTGCTCTAAACGGACACGAGGATGCTAACGCTTCATTAAAAAACGGGGTCAGCAACATAATAGGCAAATAATTTTAGAGAAAACAAGTACATTTTTTCTTAATGTTCTTAGTTAACGTCCTTAACTTTTCAGAAATTATTAAATTATTGTAGCTGAAACTTACCACGCATTTCAGCGTGAAACAGGTTGTTGTCACTGCAACCCTCAACCCAAACAGCTACAGTGTGGAATAGCTTCAAGAAAGTTCATTCTTCAATTGGGAAGCACTGGGCAACCTTAATTAAAAAACAACCACCACCACCAACAACAACAAAGATAGTGCAACATATGACACCCCACAGTGCTCTAGTTCCGGTGGTTCTTACAGATCCTAACTACAGACTATTTTATTATCAACCGGAATGAAGGGATTGCAAGATTTAGTTCTATTGCAACCAGGCCCTGAAGCATTTCACCACCACTACAGAAAGAGTCCGGTCAATATGGTTTCTGTAAAGGAAATACTGACTTTTTACCTTTTTAGTTTTTTGAATCTCTTAATAAAGGAGCACAGAAGGTAGCATCAGTAGTCATAAACGTATCTGGATTTTTTTAAGTGTCTGGTAAGTGTCCCTTAGGAGACTATTAAGGAAAATAGCCCTGGGCAAAACCTTGTTAGATTCTTGCTTCTATCCAGTGTACAAATGAGTACAGGCCTGATTCCACATCAGTTGCACACTGTGTGCTGTCCAAAGCTTTCTAATAGTGTCTCTCTTCATACCTGTCCATCACGGTACTTAGAGTTGCCTGGTCACATACTGTTGACTTTTCTTTGCTGCTGCTAATTATATAAGCTGGCAGGCCCTTCAGAAAGACAGCCTGTTTTCCAGAGATTGGTTTTCACAGGAGTTCCTTTGTCTGTCCTCAGGAGACCCCAAAGATACTGACTGCATTAATAGCCCAAGCTGAGGAGCTAAGGACTTGCCTGCATCTGTATTTCATCCTGATCAGAAAGCCGAAAGGGGGGGCAGGGAGACATCTCTTCCCTCTGGGGAAATAAGCAAAATCTATTTCTTCTAGACATCCTAAGGAAGGAAAGAAAAGGGTTGATAATTCCTCAATACACGCAGTGAATCTGTTTAGGTGATGAGTTTAGGTTATGAGAATTATTGCCCACTCAGGGCAGTAATTAGGACAACAAACATTAAAAAAATGAATGCTACAGACAGGCTAACTGTGGTACATAACTTTGGCTCCGGTATTTATGAAGGTGTGCATGTCTTCTCTGTGCCAGACAGGAAGATCCAGCGATACTATGCAAATTTAACTGAAGCATCTTAAGTTTGCAAGCAGCCTGGGGACTAAAATTTCTGTCTCTTCTCTCTACAGCTCTTGTGCCCAACACATTGTGCCTGTACTATACTTTGCGTGCCAGAGGGACAACCTGAGTCTGTAAAGTCAGAAGAGTAAATCTGCACAGAAAGCACAGAATGAAAATGGTATATTTTTGAATAAATGACACATTGTTGGTATATTAATGGATAGAAAGCAAGGTATTAAGGAATTTGGTGCTCTGTTTTGTCTGCAAGTATCGCTCCTGGACATGTTTCTAAATTAGCTCCACATCAGTTCAACTGGTCAGGAGTAAGGCTTGGGGACGGAACCTAACTACAAGGAATACAGGCATATATATATGAATATTAGCAGTTGGACCAGTTTTTATTTCTGCAGCTGAACCTGCTGAAGGCAAGTGAAGTATAAATAGTGATTAATACCAATAGCATATTTGTGTAAATACTTTTCCTAGTACTATTATTTGCTGACAAATATACACTCGATTGCATATTAAATATGTTTATGTATGCAAACAAAATAAAGCTGATGTATTTCCAACAGTTTTTTCTTTGTGTGTGTGTGGTTTAAACCCAATATATGTAAGTTAAAGTAATCGATTTTCCTTCCAATATCTCTCTCCAGTTGAAAAATGAATTTTAATTAAGCTGTGCAAAAGGACTTTAAACATTTTCCAATCATTTCCACAGCTTGAAGCTTTTCAAAAACAGATTTAGCCTTCTTTTCCTAAAAACTCAGTCCTTTAATTATACTTCATACAGGTTCTATTACTAAATTATGTGTTTCTGATAGAATACCATCAGCAAGTGTTCACTTAAGCCTTACCGCTATTACACAATAACTTCTAGTTTATACATTAACTTCTGAGAAGCTTATTTATCCACACCACTTTTTCATGTAGATTCACCCTGCAGAAGGCCAAGGAAACATTTGTCTTTGCTATCTGTGTTCAAAAGGACCAGAGAGACAAACAACTTCTTAAAGTACCAATAAACGTTACCAATAAACTTATGCTCTCCTTCATCTAATATTATTGAAATCTATTTAATTAGAGTGATGTTATGCAGACGTCTGCAGACTCAGTCTAGCTACCCAACTTCAGAAAGTGGTGGTTGTAGGTAAGATGCAAGACTGAGCTTGGACTGTTAACATCTCCTAACATACTTTCTCAAGAACAAGAATGTCACCATCACTTCTTGGCCATCATCCTGTCACAGTAATGGTAGTTCGATTGTCTGAAACCCCCATGAGATTTTAGCCAAATAACATATTCCTTGCTGGAATAAAATATTCCACTCAAAAACACAACTGTTTTTGAGTGTTGTAATGTTGATGCAGTTCTTTGCCAAAGTGAAGCACTCTCTGGTCTTTATTGGATTAATAAAGGATTGTTCTGGAAAGCTATTTTGTTATTATACCATGACTTTTTGAAAGGGACAGTCTGCAGACAACTGTAGTGTTATACAAACAAAAAATAACCAGAAAGGTTGTTTTCCTAGTTTTTCTGAGCTATGCTGAGTGCAAGAATGAAAATCACAGAGAAGAGCTTTAAGCCACTGCTGCACCTCTTATGTTCCAAGCACAACCAAAAGAAGTCATTTTCAGAGGTGTGACTGTCCTGCAGGACCTCAAGGCTGCTTGGCCATACAATCAACAGCATTGGAGGACCAAGCTGCCACCAAGGGATGACCAGAAACTCCAGCTAAAATGGAGTGTGGGAGCTTGCTCCAGCTAAAATGACCATCCTTTAACTCTCTCTGTGGGGCTGTGTCTCTGTCAAATCTATGTCCTGTGCTGAGGCACCTCCTTCAAGGATCGCTCCCATACATTTCAAGGCCCTTTCTCTTTTCTGTGGAGCTACGAAGAGGCATGGATAGCCTGAAAAAGCCCAGCACCGAGAATTAAATGCCAATGTTCACCCTCTGGCTGTTTCAGTGTCTTGAGTGTCCCCTGGCAATCACTTTGCCCTCTCTGATTATTCAGTTAGTCAGCTAAATAGGGGCAGGGCCCTCTCTTGGGCCCTCATGACAGGTGCTATGGCACCATTGCCCTCTTCTCCCCCAGAAGCAGACGGTGTCTTCATTGGGCTGGCCTCTGGGCCACAGTCCCTTGGCCATTCTGTCCCCCTGGACAGTGCGTGTGAGGGCCAGTCAGCCATGCCGGGGCCATGGGACTGAACCAGATGGGTGACCCCGTGCCTCAGCTCTCTGCCCAGGCCGGGGCAGCTGTACCTCCGCCGCAGCAGCAGGAGCTGCAGGCATCGCAAGGGGCACGGGCTCACCGGCCTAGGGGCTGAGGGCCATCCCCATGCCCGCGGGGCCGGCAGGGGACTGTGAGGGTGCCCCACCGGACGGTCACAAGACGAGCACCGCTGCTCTCCAGACAGGAAAAATCTGGAACAGCAGCGCGCGTCTAGCAGCGGAGCGATGCGCCCCGAGGTAGCCCCTCCTCGGCAGCGTTATGTAATAAGTATCTCACGTCACCGCTTATTTTTTGGCACCGTGCGTAAATAAAAGTTGCTGCGAGGAGCGGGGCCCTCGGGAGGCTTCCCGCCCCGCCCCGCCCTGCCTCCTACCCGGGCCGGGCAGCCCCCGCACGGCACAGCCCTCCCGACCGAGGGAGGCAGGCCGAGG
>VXAA01003009.1:774162-829247 GCA_013399115.1 Anseranas semipalmata
TCCCGGCCACGAGCTGCCCGCCCTCGCCCCCAGCAGCCCCGCTCCCAGCGAGGGCGCGGGGAGTGCCCGCCCCGTCCGCTCGGGTCGGATCGCGCCCAGCCCTGAAGACAAGTTTTTGCACCACGCCGTGTTTTGCCCTAGGGATCTTTAAAAAGCCCTGAGGTGCACGAAGCTATTTACGGGATTGGGTGTGATCCGGCACGAGTGAAACCAGACCCCTAGGGACTTAGCTTGCTCTCTTTATAACATGACTTGTGGTTTTCAGGCCGCAGATTCACACAACTGTTAGAAATAAGCATCTGTTGGAAGAGAAACTTTTGTCAGACACCCATAGGTGCTGTCTGAGAACATTAAGAAATGTTCTTTTTGCAGGACGTCTGAAGAAATGATCAGGTGTTTTTTGAGATCTGCTTAGGACTGTTCAGTGAGCAGCAGCCTGTTCAATAACACAGCTGCATGCTAGGGCTAGTTCCTGTGCCCTGCACAGTCTACACAACTGCGAGGAAGCGGGAGTCTGTTTGCTGATTTCCACTGGCAATTAAAAGAGGAGCAAGGTCAGGGAATTCGGGCAGTCTGAAGGCCGCAGAGGTGCACAGGTGTCACGGTGTCTGTATTCTGGCCATTGCATATCAGATGAGTGGCAGGGACACTTGAATTTTGAAAGAGCGGGAGTTGTTCTGAGCCTGAAGTGCATTTGAATTGTGTGGATTGCTTTGTTGTTTGTCTTCCATGGTGCTGCTTTTGTAACTTCAGTGAGTTCATTTGGAGTTGCAAGTGGCAATGTGAAATCTCATGATGACATTTTCTGCTGAGATTTATAAGAAAATCCAGAGGTTTCTCAGCTGGGGAAGGAGGGAAGAAGCTCTACTCTTCAGGGATTCACTGTTAACAGCAGTTGTTGTTGGAGTTCATGGTTGTTACTGTGAAACTATGTTGCACTCGATAATGATAACTAGAATTAAAAAAAAAAAAAAAGTACATTTTTAATAAAGTGTACGTTTTGTTTGTGCAAGGGTTATTTAGTTGTAGCCTATTGAGTAACGTATTGACACTGGGGAGAGAAAAACTGATGCTTCGTATAAAAAAGAGAACTTCCATCATCCGTAGGAAAATGCTCAATATGATACATGTGCTGTCTCTCTATAGACTTGATCTTTGCATTATAATTTAAGGAAGAGTCTGGCTTTAGTCCTCACAAAATACTGTGAAGTGTACAAGCCGCAGGTATGGCTGTCTTGGCAGAGGAAAGGAGGATGAGCTAAGGGACCTCTTTTATCTCTGATATCTTCTGTACTGTACTTTTTATTATTCAGAGTGTTTTAGGAACATTAATAAATTAGTATACAAGAATAAGAAATGTCCTTATTTATTAAAATGCTTCTTGAATCTGAAACTATTTAAGAAGATCTGGTACTACCTGATAAAGCCAGACATGTTTCACTTGATTATTGACTAATATATATATTTTTTTCTTGTTTACTACTCCAGTTGCTCTTTATTACCTACTACCTGCAGTCACTGGTATGAATACGGATTAGATTTGATCATGGGACAGTGTTTTACAGTAGCTGTGTCATAAAAATGAATTATTTGTGTATACTTCAGTATGTCATTTGCCTGTATGGTGTCTCAACTGTTGCAAAACCAGCTACCGGCATAGGTCAAAAGCAATAGAACAGCTGTTCGTTTTTTTTTTTTTTTTTGAGAAGTTTAATTCCACTCTCAATAATCATTGCACGTGTACACACACACAATGGAAATTTCTATTAAAAAGCTGATGACCTCTTATAATGATTATTTACCTTGACACAATTGACTCATTAACACAAGACTGGAATAGACATCTCCAGCCATGAATTCTGCTTACCCTTTCTAATAAGCAACTCTTGATCTTTGCCTTAAAATGGCAGCGGGGCAGCCTATATTTATTTAGTGAAGGGTTGAGGCTGCTTTTTATTTGCTCACTTGGATTCTAGTGCTCTTAGGAAGGGGCTGTTCCAGAAGCTTATTGTCCTGCTTAGAAATGTTTCCTCATTTCTGGCCTAAACTTGCTTGCAATTGGTTTATACCCTTCTGTTCTTAAGCCTTTCAGCTGAAAGGGTCTTTCTTCTCCTTTAAGTACACCTCTATCATGCAGCCACAGAGAGCAAAGGTATCTGTTTTAAACCTTCGTTTTCCTAAACTGGACAGTTCTGTAGTTGTTGTAGCAGTGCGTTGTTGTTATTTACATCTAAAGTCATCTGACCTATCGACAGTGATTATTATTCCAGTCTCTGCTCATTCCTTCTCCTGCTCCTGGAAGCGCATTCTGTAATTAAACCTCCTTCCTGACCGGCCGATGTGAAAGGCCTGTAGTCTACCTGCGTGCTTTGACCCTTGGAGTCATCCATCTCTCCCTGTGTGGTACTCAGACTTTCTCTGTGCTCATGACGTCTTTCACCTTGGTGTCAGAGAAGACAGTACACTTGGTGTACGCCGTACTTATTAACTGGAAAAAATAAATAGGATCGGTTCTGAGAGCAAAGGCACTGACTGTTGCCTTGGTGTCCTGACTTCGGTGGCTCTCTGCTCTCTTTTTATTCATCAGTTAATGGGACTGTTATTCACGCTTCTGAGCAAGACTTGTGCAAGAACATGCTTTTAGGTTTAATTGAACTCTAACTGGTTACAAACAGGTGCTATCCAAAGGAAGTTCGTGGGTAGGAAGCTTTAGTTAATTCTTGTAAAAATCTTAGATAAAAGCTAATTATAAAATGACCTCAGAAACTTGAGAAAGAACAGACAGACCTGCTTTTCGCACTCCATGTGGATTTATTGCTTCATTGCTAATTGTGGGTTTTAATTGATGGCATGAGTCTTATTGAGTAGGAAATTATGAATTGTAGGGCTTCAGTTACTGTACCTAATCAAAAGCCCCACACGTTCGATGTAATATGCTACTTCTCTGCTGATGGTAATGCCCTTTCAGACATAATTCCTGTTACATTTCTGGGGGTGTGTGGCAGCTAAAATTTGGCCCTTTTGGTTATGTTAAGGGTCAGTCTTTTACTAGTGAATAATTATGGAACAGATTAAGAAACACCATTTTCTAGAAACTGCTTGTGTGCCATCTGTTGTCCTGTGGTTCAGCACGTACTTTCTCCGGCACTGGCCTAATGGAACATATGCAGGGTGGTGAGGCTGGCTAGTGATCTCCATTGCAGAATTAGGGCTGTGTGCTGCATGGACTAACCTGCGTGCATGAGAGAGGAGGGAGAGCTTAACCTGCTTTTGGCTTTTCAATACCGAGATAACAAAATGCAGAAACAACCCCTGAGGCTATGAATAATGCTTTGCTCCACAAGGAGAAATTCTGCCAAAAAGAGATACTTTCTTAAGAAAAGATGTTCTTGAGATCTGTCCCTGTCTGTCAGGGACTAGTATATTGTGTGATTGTGAAGGTATTTTATCTTTTGTAGGCATGTTAAGACTAATTAGTCTGATGGCCTTGGAACCTGAAACCTTCTGGCAACAGGTCATGTTTGGCATTGCCAGTAGCTGCGCAATTCTGCCTAAAATGCAAGCTGTTCCCCAGCCTTGATCTATAAGATCTTACTAGAATATTGTTTTGCAGGGATGGACCATCCCAAACAAAACCAAGCCCCTCGCCTTTGATGGGCATGAAATAATTGACAAAGAATCCAATATCTGGCAACTGAATTGGGATTTTTTTTTTTTTTAACTTGCAATTATTCTGTCTGATACATTGCAAACTACTGATGAGTAATGTTGGAGCTGCATTCCTTAATGCATTTTTGGCGTTGGAGCAAGGGCCAAAGAGTACCATTCTGCCAGAGCTGGACAGTGGGGCTTGTGGCTGAAGGAAGCTTTTTACCAGTTCTCTTCTAAATTGCCCACTGACTAGAACGGCCAGAAGGGAGCAAGCAGCCTTCTCTGGGAGTAGGCTTTTGTTCCATGTCATCAGAGATTGCTAATTACTTTTCGAGGATAAAGGTGCTGTGCTTCCAAAAAATTAGCATCAGTTTAGGTGTTGCAAAAAGGATTTGCTTTGTTCCTTTTGTGTCTACACTTTTGATGTTTGGCACATTGTTCCCAGATTTGCCTGGAAGTGTGCAAGCGCTGTATCCTTAATGGTGTTTAGAGCACCATCATCCCGCCAGCATTACTACTGCTGCTTTGCAACTTTGAAGGACCCCGCTGTTCTATTTCCTTAAGGGAATGCTGTTGATGTAAAAATAAATAAATAAAAAATCTTAAGCCTACAGAGGTTTTCTGTAAAGCTTGCTTAAAAGCTTGTCTAAAGGCTTGTCTGTGTCAAGGAGTACTGTGCTCCTGCAGCAACCGGGGTGCACATCTTGTTGATTTTTAGCTCTGGTATAAAGTAGGTCCTGCAGTGAGGTCATGTAGCTCTGCTTGCACAGAAACCTGTAATGCAGATGAGCTACAGCAGGTTACTTCAAGTGAAGAAGATTAGGGGTTGGGGGGAGAGCTGCTTTTGCTCTTTGGTTTGTTCTTTTTCTGCATGTGTCAGCACTCTGTGAATACAAACCTTCTTTATATTCAGTTAATTCCTTCCTCCGTGTTTGTTTGGACCTTTTACAAAGCAGCACAGAAGAGAAAGGCATTTAAAAATAGGGATATAGTTGCAAAGTCACAAGAATAGGCAGAGATAACACCTGGAATATGTGGGTTTGGTGCGTGTGGGTCCCTTTTACCCTTATCTTATGAAGTGGTTTCGTTGAGAATATTCTTAATAACTTTTGACCGGCCTACTTAGTTCCATTAATTGATTTTTAAAAAAGAGGTTAGCTGCATGTGTAGCTGAAGATACAAAGCCCGGCTTTTTGTGGAGCTCGCTTACTGTAGCAGCTGCTGGTGGAGGTTTTCTGGTGCCTGATAGTGCAAGGAAGCCTGCACTGCTGGGTCTCTCAGTGCAAGCGCTAACAAGGAGTCCCTTCTCTATCCAGTCCAGTTCCATGAAACACGTAGGAACTGAACCACTTTGGGGCCTGTGCTATTTGTCAAGCTTGACTGAAAACACCTGGCAGATTTAGTAGTTGTTAGGGGACTCATCAATGGAGATATGTGCAGCAAGATCATGTTTACTTTGTTTATTGACAAAATCAAGCTAAATGATCTCTCAATCTTTTCATCTCCTTATAAGGGCAGTAAATATAATTAACAGCTTGACTTGACATTTTACTTGAGAGTCAGTCTCACAGGAAGGAGGGATGCATGTTAATATTTGTAGTCTGGGATTTTGAAAAACCTCTGGAGCCTTTGACTGCAGCGGAGGTGGTTAAAATCTGACTAGGGCCAGCAGACTGCGGGTCAGCAGTGACCTCTTACTGTGGTCAACTCAGCAGGAGATACACTTCTGTGTCTTTAGCCTTCTCTTCTAAGCTTTGTGCTCTATATATGCACTTATTTATCTCATCCTGTGTCTCTCCCCGACTTTAATTAGTTGGTAGTTCTTGGTCAAGCTTCACAGACAGGTGGAGGTCCCAAAGACTGGCGTTTTCCCCAGGTTTCGTGAAAATCATTGGCTGAGAATCCTGTGAAAGCTTATGGTGGGTCATGCTGAGGTGAACAGCTGCACTAACAGAAATACATGTGTGGGCAGACATCAGAGAATTGTGTGGGAGCGTGTCCTTACAAATACCCCAGCCTAAGAAAAGCTACAGTAAAAGCTTGTCAGCTATGTGACACAAGACTCTAGCAGACTGGACTGTCTTGTTGTCTGTCAGTCTTGGTGCTGACAGAAGTACTCATTACAGTTGCCGTGCGGAATTAAGTCATAGAATCAGAGAATATCCCGAGCTGGAAGGGTCCCACAAGGATCATTGAGTCCAGCTCCTTGCTCCACACAGGACCACCCAAAAAACAGACCATGTGTCTGAGAGTGTTGTCCAAATGCTCCTTCAACTCTGTCAGGTTCGGTGCCGTGACCACTGCCCTGGGGAGCCTGTTCCAGTCCCCGACCACCCTGTTGGTGAAGAACCTTCTCCTGATACCCAGCCTGACCCTCCCCTGTCACAGCTCCATGCCGTTCCCTTGGGTCCTGTCGCTGTCACCAGAGAGCAGAGATCAGCGCCTGCCCCTCCGCTCCACTCGTGAGGAAGCTGCAGGCCGCCATGAGGCCTCCCCTCAGCCTCCTCTTCTCTGGGCTGAACAAACCAACCAACTTCAGCCACTCCTCCCTCGGAGGGTCTTGCCCTCTAGACCCTTCACCATCTTTGTAGCCCTCCTTTGGACACCCTCTAGTAGTTTTATGTCTTTCTTATACTGTGGTGCCCTAAACTGCACACAGTAGTGGAGGTGAGGCTGCACCCACGCAGAGCAGAGCAGGACAGTCTGTTCCTTTTAGCAGCTAGCAGTGCTGTGCCTGACACACCCAGGGTAGGGTTGGCCCTCCTGGCTGTCAGGGCACACTGCTGGCTCATGTTCAACTTGCCATTGACCAGAACCCCCAGATCCCTTTCTGTGGGGCTGCTCTCCAGCCTCTTGTCCCCCAGTCTGTACGTACAGCCAGGGTTGCCCCTTCCCAGGTGCAGAATCCAGCACTTGCTCTTGTTCAACTTCATATGGTTGGTGATTGCCCAGCTCTCTAATTTGTCAAGGTCCATTTGTAAATGGATCTCAGCGGCTCGGGGTGGGGGTGGGGGGACTGCCTCCATTCCTGTTCTTGTAGTCTTTGCTGTGGGGTAACAGGCTAAAGCAAAACAGCAAAGTGAAAGCAATTTGTGCCTGATGCTGCAAGAGTGTGGGGTAGGCATTGCGCATTTGGCTACTTACACTCCACTGAGAAGTCTCGGGCTGCTTGATGCATCTGAGACTTTAAGACAGTTAGAATTCAAAAGCAAGGCAACTAACGGTAGCATGGTCTTTTAATTGGAAAAGTTTCACCTCCTTCTGCATCCCTTCAGTTAGCGACACTTTTAGGATTTATCAAGGAATGTGATACGTAGGATTTTTTGTTGTTGTTGTTTTTGTTTTTTCACGTATGGCTTTTCACAGTTATCAAGCTAGTAGCCACATCCCTGTCAGGTACTTTCTCTGTTAAGCAAATGGAAAATGTGAACAACACAAGGGGGGAGAAACATGCACTGGATCATTTAGAGAGCTAATAGCATAGCTGGGATTAGGCTTCTGGTGACCTGCTTTCCTCATCTTCACAAAGAACAAAATTTGCAGGTTTTCCTTTGTTTTTGTAACTGGAAATTTTAAAGGCTTAATTATCTTGCACAACTAGTGCAAGGTAAGAGCAATATAGTGTGTGGGTGTGTGTGTGTATATATATATATAGATATATTAAGAGTATTATTAATACTTAAAATTTTGTCCTAAGAATGCACAAGAATATAATATATGATAATTCACTTTGGTCCCCAGTGGCAAGTATTGATTGCTTGTATAAATACTTCGTTACTATTGACTTGGAGGTCAGCATTTTCTCTTTAACTTCTGCTGCATCAGATCATGTATATGCACGTATCTGATTTGTCTTTGTAAATGAATAATAGCCTCATCTTTTTTTTCCTGCATCTCTGACTGTCTCCCTCTTTTTTGATAGTACTAGTTCAGAGAGAGACATCTGAATCTGTTTTCCTGAAAGCTTAGCAAGCGTTATTACTACTTTTCAGTAGGAAGTAGAAACCTTTGCTAACAAGTATGGAGCTTATTCATCAGGTTTTCGCAGAAGTAAGCCTTCTTTCTTCTTTCTTTTTTTCTTTTTTTTTTTCCATTTTCAAAGGTATTAAATGTAAAATGGCATAACCCATGGGACAGAAAAGACAATCTTCTAAGTATAGACTGCTGTAAGGCTACCTTACTAAGCCTGAAGACGGCCTAAAACAAGAGAGAGAGCTGTCTGTTCTAATAGCAGTAAGATATTAATTCTGAAGCATCTGTTACATTAACGTTGTTTCCACATGAATAGTTCCTAAGAAAAAGCTTCACTCATTTTAAAATATAGACTGAGTAAAAATACAAATTTTTGATTCAAGTAGCTTATTTGTATTTATTTTTTAATTGATTTAAGCCAACTTATGGTATTCGAAGTGAAGTCACCCTACAGTCTTCTGCTCATAGTTTCATTTTTCTGAAATTTTGATTTAATGAAATTGCCCTGCTTTGAATTATAAGTGATATTTTAAAAACTTAATCTGTGTAAACAATGCCTAATATGCAGTCTACAAACATTCCAGTCCTCCTATGAGATTTATATTGGAAGGCTTGCAGTTAAGGCTTCAGAGGCTATTTAAAGAATAATCAAAGGATGGAAGAAGAGCCTGGAAAGAAACAGGGTGTGTGAGAGTTATGGGACTATAGAGGAATTTGTTATAATGTTGTAGTCTTACAAATGTGTGGCTGTATCATGTACCCCTGTTATGGAGTCCTGGTGGATCTTGGTTATATAGTGGCCTCTGAAGACACACAGAGACTCTGGATGGTCAGTACTTACCAGCATACTGGAAGGCTAAATTGTGTTCAGATTGAATGATGAGTTTGGTTCACAAGTTTCTTCAGATGTTTTATAGGGCAATAGGTTTGTATTTAGCTCTATCAGCAAACAAATCTTATTCCTGAACTTTGCCACCAATTCAATCTGTTATTCTTATAAGAGATATAACAGCTGACTTTGGTGAAAAACTGATACTGAAGAATGGAAATAGTGGCTTACTGCTTGGGTTTTAATTCCTTTTGAGCATAAGCTGATGTAAACTTCTTTTAATATGTTAATGCGCAGCTTAAGTTATTGATAAGCTTGTAGGTGTTGTCAGTACAGATTCATTTAAATAATTATGGAACTTAAACCTTTTTTTCTTGAAAATCGGTGTTTGCATGCTTAGGACTAAATGTTTAGTGGGAAATAGACCAGGAAAGGTTTGCCTCTGGAAACACCACTCTACTTGCCCTGCTCTTGTGCTGTCCTGAGCATCAGTGGCAGAGCACTATTTAATTTGGCCTTGGGACTAGGGAGTCAGGTGCAAGCCATTACCAATAGGCCCTAGAGCTAAAAGATGTTCCTCTGATGTCTCTTGATGTGGACTTGGCACAGAGCAAGGCCGAGGCCTCCTCGTGCTGCACTGCGGCCGGGCTGTGGTGCGGCTCGGCACAGCCGCCCTGGGGAGGGTGCTGAGGCCCTCCGGTAGCGAGCGCTTGTGACAAGACCCATCCGTCTTCTCGGTTTCAAAAGGGAGAAAGTGGAAGCTGGCACAGAAGGTGGAATCTGGATAATAACTCACTTTCTAGTGGGAGTACACAATACAGACTTGGAAATATTTTTGGTCTCTTTAAAATTAGATTTAAAAAAAATCTTGTGTATGCTGTAGTTTAGAGGACCTTCACATTTACATTTGTTTTCTTTATCTGCAGCCTAATGAAAAAAAGTTTAGTGAGATGAGATGAAAGCAATCCTTTGCTAAAGCTAAATATAAATCTTCCCCTTAACTCCAGAGTGTCTGACAAATTGAACTACGCAGGTTGACTTCAGCTACTCGCCAGGCTGTTTGCAGGCTCCAAGTCACAGCTTCTCAGGTTTCTATCTAGTCATAATCTTGCTTTAAAGCAAGCCCAGCTTTCATGATCTCTAAATTAAAACAGCACAAGCTAAATCATGGATTACAAGTATCAGCTGTGCCACCCAGCTATGACTAAAGCCAGAGCATTCCTCGGTGTAGGGATGTAACACCCTGCGTGAAGGCAGAGGGTGGTGTTCAACTTCAGAAGGTTAGAAGCCATGGGCCTTGACATATTAGAGTGAAATGGTGAAGCAGAGGGGTCCAGCAGCTTTAAGAAGAAATGGAGGGAAAATGGGTGTATTTCTGAATCTGACGGGCTTTGTTTAAATATTTTTTTAGGTAGAATAACAATGAATTGTAATAGTGAAGGCCTGGTACTAGCAATGTCAAGCCCCCAGGCTTTAGGATAAATCGTGCTGCAGGAGGTATCAATGAGCAAGCAGAAGGCCTGGAATCTCTTAACAGTTTTGTGGAGTGGACAGTAGGTCCTTGTGTCTTGCCCACAAGGTTTCTGATGGCTGGTAGGAAAAAGAGCACAGCAGAGCATGTTCTCGGGGGTAGTTTGCTCAGACAACCTGCAGGCAAGTATTAAAAGAATGGAAGATGCTGTCAGTGAAAACCAGGGCCTATTGTTCTTGCCTGCTTTATGCATCCCGGTTTCTTAGTTTTGTTTACCTGCAGTGACTTGCTTAGTTCATTGCAGTAGAGTTTTCACAGATTGCTAGTGAAGGTTTTGACTTGTTGAAAACGTTTTCTGATTCTGAACCAAGAATGCAACAGTAATTCTACCTCTAGTTTTTTAGTGTTTCAGGTACCCAGTACTCTTGCTTTTGATGTGCATTTTAATTCTTGCTTGCAACTCAGACTTGTGGTAATATGTGCATGTAATAAATCTGTTGTTACTTTATACTTCTAGGTCCACTGGCCTTCTTTCCTCAGTGGAAGTTGAAACATTATGATGTTGTTGTAGGTGTTTTGTCAGCTCGACACAATCATGAACTGCGTAGTGTTATAAGGAACACTTGGTTCAAGCACTTGAAGCGACATCCTGCACTGAGCCAACGGTAATCTCTAGTGTTTTGTATTTTTTGGGCTTTGAGGAGGAAAGAATATAATGCATAAATATCTTGATTTAATCCTTTTTTTTTTTGGAAAGGATTTCCTTTTTTTTTTGTGCTTCATTTGTGATCATCTTATGCTCTGATTGTTTTTTTTAAATCTGCTTAGTACTATATAAAAATACTTCTTGTTCTGGGCTGGAACTATTTTTATACAGGTAATTTTAATTGTTCAACTGTATACAGAAACTTCTAACTGTTCAACTGCTCACTGCTATTCATTTTTGCAATTAATTGCCATTATTCATTAGTGATGTATAAGACTCTTTTTTGTGTTGCAGTGTACACTTTGAATACTTAGTAATCCAGGATACTTGAAAGCAAGCAGGGTTGTATTTGGTGAGAGAACCACAAAATCTTTTGCAACAGCTTCAGCTGTAAAGCTTCAATATATTTCTCACTGAACCACGTATAGCTGCAGTGTGAGTGACCAGCAGAACCCTTCCTCATTGCTTGTGGAGACCTGACAGTGTACAGACCAGTCAGCCTCTTTCTGCTGAGAAAGTTCTGCTGCAGTTCAATCCTGGAAACATTGTCGTCTTGATAGGCCTCACCTCTTGGTACCAGCCTTGCACTGAAAGCCATTTACTGGTCACAAATCTGGTGTCAGTGTGCAGTTCAGAGCGAAGCATGCCTGCTTCAGTCATCTAAAAAAGTGATCTTTCATAGCCTATATGGAATTTCAGGAGGATATTTAGCTGCTAAGTGAAAGACTAGTCTAAGATGAATGCTCTTGCTGTTCACACTGGTTATTGTCTCCTGACTGTGGCACAGCCATGACTGGGGCTAGAAAGAGCAACCAGTTGTTCAAATACAACCTTTTTTCTGCTTAGTGTATTGTCTGTCCTGAATCCCATTCCTGGTTGCCAAATTCCTGTGCCTTCATGTGTAAAAGGTGTAAAAGGCTCATGTGGGTTTGGAATTGAGCCCCCATGCAGGGATTCATGCGGTTGCTCTACACAGAGACCCTCACCGCTGATTTTAAAGAGTTCAAAATCTTAATCCTGTGAAAGGCAGGCCATTGTGATGAAATAAGTTTATTGAAGGTGGAGGGAGGAGGGAAGAGAACTGGTGTTAATAAAACCAAATTATTTTAGTGTCCTTGTGAAGTTTATAATAGGTGCGCATGGTTGTGCTGTGCCAGTGGAGGACAGAGAAGACCCCTATTCCTGCAAACTTCTGAACATCAGTAACCCAGGTATAGAAGTTAACTTTTAAAATTCTATGATCTGAACTACAACTAATCACCTTTTATGAGAGTAATTTGGGGTGCTTAACTGAAACAGCTAGTCTTGAAAATAAACGCCACCTAGAACTTGCTGTCCTCAAGGTTGCATAACCTTCCTGAATATGCCAAGTGCAGGCATGAAAAGGAGAGATCTTTGAGGGTCTGAAGGGGAGGCCATTAAATTCTAATGAATTTGCATTCTCCTTGTGTCAAGGAAGGGTCTCTCCCATGCAGTGTATGTTTTTACTATTATTCCTGTGTAAAATGAAGTTGGGGAGAGCTGGAATGACCCAGTCCAGTATCATATATGAACCGGGTAGCAAGGCTGGGAAAGGAGTCTTGGGTGTCAGGCAAACTTCTGTGTTGGTGAAGTGAGTTCTAATCAAGTCTGGCTCATAGATTTTTCAGATCCTGCCCTAGGAAGGGAACAACTAGGAAAAGTGCAATGGGGAGAAATGAAATGCTGCCTGACAAAAATACCTGAACTAAAATTATAAATTTATTCCTGTCGCCTTTTTTTTTTTTTCACAGTTTAATTTTTGCTCTTTAATTGCAAGTTAACTAAGGACTGTCCAGCTCTTCAGCCATGATTTACCATAACATGAAACTTTTGTTACTTTGTCTTTGAATGGCAACAACCACTACTTAACCAATCTCCTGAGAATAAATGGTACCTCGAGGCTTAGGGGAGGGGATAATGCCAAAAACCAGGCAGCCAAATTAAGTGGAGGTGTATGCCATTTTGATACGTAATTATTTTAATATATTAATATATAGATATTCATGCAATCAAATAGCATTTTTGTCTTCACTCTGTGGATTTATTGTGTTTCTAGTCTTTTCTATGTGGATATGTAGGCATTGACTTGCAATTGCCGGTAACCTGCAGACTGCTGCATCGCTTTGAGTTTCTTCTTACTGCAGTCTGCAGTCAGTTGTCTTTTCTTTTCCTCCAGTATTTGGTTCTCCTTGTGCACTTGCCAGCCATGCTAATTAATCAGCATGCTTTCTGTGTATCCAGTGTGCTTTGTGTGTATCCAGTTCCAGAACTATGAAATCTTCTCACATTATCTCTGTCCTTTCTTTTTTTCCATACAGTTTTGAATCAGGAAATTGAAGCATTCAGTCTCCCTGAGGATGTACCTTCTGTGCTATCTGAGGACAGAATTGTCAGTGTGAACTTTCGTGTACTTTACCCCATTGTCATTACCAGTCTTGGGGTATTTTATGAGGCTGATGGGGTGGGATTCCAGAGGAACATCACTGTCAAACTGTACCAGGCAGAACATGAGGTAGAGTATTGTAGTTATCTTTTGAAAGTGAACTAAGGCATGTTGTCTCTTTATTGTGGATTAAGTTCTTACAGAAAGCAACATGCTGTGCTGATGATTTAGAAGAGAAGTACTTAACTGACAAGCATTTGAATTATATTTTTCTTCTGTTGCATCATAAATTCTTATTTCACAACTCTCTATATACCAGGTGGGTAGAAAAAAAAAGAAATTCACAAAGTACTATGAGTTAATTTAAATGCTTTTTGAAAGAACACTAATATCTAATTCCAAGATACAATTTTGATTACACTGAGATTCTGAAATATCGATAGGTATTAAGGAATACAAAATAAACTGTTAAATATATTTAAAACACATGCCCAGAAAGACGCATTGCCCTTGAGGCAAAGAGATGCAGTATGGCTGTAATTTTTTCTTGTCTGTCCTCTGGTAAGACATTTTGACTTTTCTAGAAATTGGTATTTTTTACAGGTAGTAATCAGACTTCAGTGATAATTCCTCCCACTCCCAAGCTCAGTTATGGGTATAATAGAATAGCTTAGTGCTTGAGGAATGAAAACATGGAAGAAAATAAATAATTGATCATGATCAGGAAGCAGTTCTTTACTGTGCGGGTGATGGAGCACTGGAATGGGTTGCCCAGAGAGGTTGTGGAGTCTCCCTCCTTGAAGAAATTCAAAAGCCACCTGGACATGGCCCTGGGCAGCCTGCTCTAGGTGGCCCTGCTTGAGCAGGGGTTGGACCAGATGGGCTTCAGAGGTCCCTTCCAACCTTAACCATTCTGTGATCCTGTGATGTTCATTGCATTTGGTATATTGCATTTATCTCTACTGATAGCTTGCTGGGCAAATGTCAAGACTTCTGATACTTTCTGAATAATACAGAAAGAATTTAAATTTAAGATAATAATTAAAATTAAATACAAAAAATATACCGGTGTGGCTTTTATGATGAACAACCAGAGAGTTGGTTTTATAATACCAAAAAAAAAAAGGTATACTATAATCAGGTTTATGTTTGCTAAATGGTAGAATACTAAATGCTGACAGCCTAATAACTTGATCTGCATTAGCTTTTTACTTCCAGTGAAGGTGAAAAATTAGTATCATAGGAGAGCTTGGAGACTGTTTTCTGAAGACTGGGAGTCAGGCAATGCAGCATCTTTGTCACATGTTACCATCTAAGAGCTGTTTGGTGGCCTATTTAATATAGTCACAATTAAGTTTTAGGGGTCAGCATCTTCTGTTGCAATTAATAGTAGTCAGCTATTTAAACAGAAGATAGAAAATCTGTTATCTGGGACACTGAGTCTTCCAGATGATGTGCTGTGTTGGCTGGATTCTAGTTGAACTTGCACTCTTGTTCCATTGTTGCTTGCTTCTGCCATCTCAGCCCAACACTTGAATTTTGTGGAGTCTGTGAGACTGCCTTGAGAAGAAAATTTCCACTAAGTTTTAGACAATCAATAAGTCTGTTTCCATTGTAACTGAAGTGATCAAGATTTGCATAATCTCACAGCACTTGCAATGTGTTTTTTTTGTTGTTGTTACTCACAGGAAGCTCTCTTCAGTGCTCGCTTTAGCCCACCAAGCTGTGGAGTGCAAGTGAACAGATTGTGGTACAAGCCGGTAGAGCAGTTCATTTTGCCAGAGGTACGTGCAATATCGGAAGTGCTTGCAGTTGTTTCAAGTCAGACAGAGAGACTGACTGATAAAACTGGCCTTTGCTTGAGGCGGTGAGAAAAGGGCAAGTGAAAACCTTTAGAGTGATAGTTGGGGGGATATGCTGAAGTTCAAAGTTTCTTTTTCAACATCTCATTATCACCAGTAGTTATAAAGCAAAATGTGAAAATACAAAGTGATTAAAAAAAACCCTTGGCTATTAGTAGCAAATTCAGTATTGTGGAAACTTTTTCCAGTTTCTGAGTGAAAATTGTACCTGCTTAGATTGTGTGGGAGAGCTCACCAGAGAATGGGACACTTCTTTGACCCTTCTGCTTTTTCTGACATTAGTACGAAAGATACGGAGGGGAGGATGGCACAGGTTTCTAGAAAACGTTGGAAAAGAGGTTTCTGGTTCTGATGTCTTGGATACAACAGCAAAGTATTGTGTGTTGTGATTGCAATGGCAGTATTAGTTGAATGGTTGTAATTGAGTAGCACTTACTTAGGGCTTCTGAAATTTTGGTTGTTCTGTTTCTGGCAGCAACAGTGAGGACATTTTGTTCGTTGAACCATGCAAGGAAACTTCAAGAAAGTCTTTGGTAGGGTCTACCTGTAAAATACCAGGTGGAGTATGTGGCACAGAGAAGGCTGACATTTGGATTTTTAAAACTTGTCAACATCCTACGGCAGCAGAGTTGTTTGTTTGTTTTAAGTGGGTGCAGCTCAGAAATTTGGAGAAAAACTGCTTTCTGGGGAGTAATGGCCGCTTTAGCTTTCTCAATTGTCCTGAGATAGCATTAGCTAAGCTATCAAGGCAGGGTCTAGATGTTTTTTTGTTGTTGGTTGGTTGGTTGGTTGGCTGATCCTTTTTGGGTTTTGCAGGTGCAGTCCTAGAGCTGGCTTTTGGTATAGGGCTATAGTTGTGGCTGCTTAGGAAGGAAAATGATTAAACACAGAACAAACAGAATATAAGTAGGAAAAAATCCTGATATTGTTACAGTGAAGGTTTAATAAATGACTCGGAATGAGAATTCCAGTTCAGTAGATCCTCTTGGGTACAAGGATTGTTTCCTGATGGACCACTGATACCTCTTTATATGTGTCAGCTGCCACTTTAGGTGGTTTCCCTTCGTTTAAATAGTCTTCTATATTTTTGGGCCTTTGCTGCTATTTCTGTAAGTTGTCTTTGGGCCTGGGTTGTTTTGTTGTGGAAGAAATTAAATGTTTTATGAAAGAATGGCGTGAGAGAGAAGACTGAACGGGGAGGAGAAGACATTTGGGGCCAGTTTAATCCCTGATTTATTCCCCTGGCTCTGTACAAATGACTGCATTTGGAAACCTGTTCCTCTTAAGGGGACTCTGCAGCTGATTAATGGGTTTGTCATATTAAACAGTTTTAATTTTTTTTTTTTTTTTTTAAGTATTGCCTATCCAGTAATTTGCTAGTATAACATGTAAGCTTTTTCTTGTAGGACTTTGTTCTGAGTTACTAAAATTCTAGGCAGTTGTAATTTAGCTGTAAATGATGGCATTTTTCATGAAAGGCAGATGGGAAGTATTTCATTTAGAAAGGGGATATTAGTATTCATATATTTCTTTGTGTGGGCATCCTTAATCTGATATATGTCATGCGCTGAATGCTTACAGGATAGCGTGATGTTTCTAATGTAGATTAATAGGGTTTATGCTCAGCATGTAGTCTTCTGTGGTACTTAAGATGCTGAAGCATACGAGATGATTCAGAAGAGATAGAACGCCCACATGTTCCTACCTCCTTGTTTGAGAACAGTAAATTTAGTGAACAGTTTAATTGTCAAAAGATGGTTTCTGAGACAATATCTATTCTCTGTCCCTGCACCTTCAAGAAGTAATGGCTCGTACAGACTGCTGAAGAACTTCATTCATCTTCCAGATGAAGTGCTGCTCTTTCTCCTCATCTGGGGGAAAGGGAGGGAAATGCAGCATTAGAATAAGCATCTGGCAGGCCAGATTGCCAAAGGCAGAATTGATCATTCGGCTTTACAACGACTGAAAGCGCAGAAGAGCAGAACCACCGGCAGATAACTAAAACTCATACGTGGGGCTCTTGCAGCCAAATCTTAGCAATGCACTTATGTTGACAAAAAGCCACAGGCCACTTGCGTGAAAACGGGACTCTGTGCCATATGTGCTCTGTACTACTAATGGGGAGTAGCTGGAGAAACAAAAAGGACAGCACTGTTTAATATCAGGAAGGGAATTTGGCAGGGCTGCATTATGTCAGTACACCTGTTCGGTATTCACTGTAATTGCTGCTGCGTTCTGGCAGCAACAAGGTTGGAATTTAAATGGGGAAAAACAGATGATGTGGTCTCAGGTGTGCCACTAATGCTTTGCTTTCAGCATTTTTAGGCCTCAGCTTCCATTAAACAGCTTAGAGTAGGAATAGCTGAAGGCTAAAGTAATTAGAAAATTTGCTTACAAGTCTCTCAACCTGGACAGTAATGATAGTTTGCAGCTTTAGGACACCTTGCATTCAGGGTTCACTGGTAATAACTGATTAAGACTCTTGGTACATGTTTGAAGTCAGTATCAGTAATACTCAATGATAAGATTTTAATGTTTCTGATTGCTGAAGAGTGAAAGGACTTACAGGCTTCATAAACAACTTAACAAAGGTTGTGTCTGTATAGAAGGTGCAGAAGTGGGATTAGAGCCCAGACACTACTCCAAAAAAGAAAAGGGTTAGAACGGTAGATGAAAGCCACTGCAAATAAAGAAATGCAATGTATGGGTTTTGCTGTGCAGGGTGTTTAGGGGTCCTGACACTACAATATGTCTTAGTAGTGGTCCATTTGCTTTGATAACTGACAGGTAATTAAAGAAGCAAGGGGAATATACTGAGCATGCAAATTAGGCTTGAATAAACACTGACTAGCTCCATTATTAGATTATAAAGCTAGCATTATAAATAATAGATGAGAACCTTCTGAAATATGCAGCTCTAATTAAACACTGAGACTGTTGCAGATATTAAGACCTAATTCTGGAGAAAAGCAAAGAATTGAGCTGGACTGTAAGCTGGGCAGAATGGTTGGTAACTGGAGAGCTTCTGAAGAAGGTTTCTGAAGTAGAAGGAAGCTGAAATGGGAGAAAGCTGAGAGGCTAGTACAAGTAAACAGACTTTCAACAGCAACAGAGAGATGCATCTCCAAATACTTGAGACAAGTTGTTTCTCTGTTCTGAGGTCCACACCAACTACCAGTGTTTTTCCTATGAAACTGGGAGAAACAAAACTGAATGCACTCATTTAGCAGTCAGAAGTGTAATAACTCTACAACTATTCCATACTAGCTTGTGATAAGGGTGAGATTGCTTAAAAAAATAGAAAATATAATAATACCACCACTACTCATAGTTGTTCAGCATACCACTCGTCCTTTTGCATGTTCTCAGGATTCTTCAGGAAAGTCTTTATAAAATGGGTAATAGTTGGACTGTTAGGGGGGTTAGTTTCAAGTTGAAATGAAATGCTTTTAAATGCGAGAAAAAAAATATAAAAAAAAATGCAGTAACATAACTTGAGAGTTAAAAATAGAAAGTTTTAGAGAGATTCTCTTGTTTTTCTCCTTTCCCTACCTGCCAAGATGTGAGGCCAGAGTTCTGTGACTCTCCTACAGTAGCTTGTGGTAGCTTTGCCAGGATAAAGGTGGCACTGTTTTCCTCTGAGTTTTGCTGATGTCAGGATCGAGTCTCTGATCTCTGGTTTTGGCAGATAACTAAAAAGCAGCACTTATTTCCAAATCTATTTTAACATATTCTTTTTGTAATGTAGTATTCTGTACTTGATCTAAAAAAAAAAAGTCAGTTCACATTTGAATGCCATCTTAATGATTTTAAAAAGCCAAAGGCTTTTACAGTAGAATTCTTTTAAAAGTTTAATGTTCCTAATGCAGATTCGTGATTAGTCCTAAAAGCATGATTGTGTTACTGAGTTTCACAGATATATTTCTTTTATCTGTGACTTTTTTTGAAGTGTAAATGAAACATTTATGTTGTGTGTTCAAGCTATCCGTTTTGTGAAGTTGACTATTTTAAAAATGAAAAAAAAGTGTTTGATTTTCATCCTTTCAAGTCTTTGAATACCTGTATAACAATGTTATGCTCTCTTAACAGAGTTTTGAAGGCACCATTGTGTGGGAAAGCCAGGATCTTCAAGGCCTTGTTTCAAGAAACCTTCACAAAGTGATGGTGAATGATGGAGGGGGTGTTTTCAGAGTCATTACAGTGAGTCAACTCACCTTCCACCATGTTTCTATTTTCCTAGAAGTCTCATATATTTAGTGTTTTGCTTTCCTGTGTTTCTCTGTAAAACATTAATTCAGTTGGGCTTCTCCTCTCATCTCAGAGCAAAATTTTGATTTGCCCAGGAAAAGGGCAAAAAATGATGCTGTAAGGGGCATGTTCTTGTATTTTGAAGGGAGTGAAGTTCACCTGTTGTCTTTGTCAGCTGTGAAGCGCTATCAGTATATCCGAAGTGGCAAAATGTGGGTCAAAAACATGTGTTTTTTTTGCTGAGTTTTGGCAGTGTCTCTTTTTCTGTCAAAACTTTGCATACTTAAACATGCCGTGCTGTTGTAGTTTGGCCAGAAAAACTTTGTTTCCAGAAAACTTCACACCTTAAAATCAGGGGAAAACAGGTCAGTAATGAGAGATGAAATAATTTATTTCTTTCCATTAATCTCTCTTTAACAGGCAGGGGAAGGGTCATTGCCACATGAACTCACAGAAGGTGTGGAGGGTATAGCAGGTGGTTTTATCTACACTATTCAAGGTAAGTCTGCAAAACAGTATCACATTTGGTATTATGGTAAAACAGGAACTTTAAAGTACTTTTTTGAGGTAAAATTCATGCTCTCTCTATGAACGTGATCAACTTAATTGTTTCTGCTGAAAGAAATATTTTTTTTTTAATGCCCACCTGATATGGTTTCTTTGCTTGCCCTTTGTCAGCCACTCCAATTGACTTTTATCCCATTGTCTTTTTATTAACAGAAATAACATTTTCAACTAGACAGTTTTCTCTGTCCTTGTTTTCCGTTACCCAAACCCAAGTTTAAAAACGTTGTGCGATGTGGCCCTCAGGAAATCTTTCCTTGATAACATTCACATTTGTTCCAGTCCTGCTACTTTCAGAATTAGTGTGGTAACATTTATTATTAACAACTGACAAACAGTGACTACCTAAAATAGCCTGCTTTTTCACTACTTTTTTTTGCTGTTTCACACCTATTTCAGCAGAATGTTCAGAGACCTATTAGGAGCCCTTTAAGATTCTGGCCACATAGCACTGCAATGTATTCTCATCTGTCTGCTGTAGCTAACACAGGCAATGACTTTGAGAGCGTTATTCCTGTGTTTTTGTAGCAAGGTGTGGCAGATCTGGGCAGTCCTGTCATCTTGTCATTTGTGTAGGAACGTAAACTGAGGTGTGCTAAGGCCCGTCTGTCCTGTCTGTGAAAAGTTCTTCAGTACCACAAACTATCTTCTTACCAAGAAGTTCAGTGTTCTTGCAAGGTCTTTTTAGCTTTTACCTATAGTCAGTTATGTGATGAAGTTCAGCAGGGACCACCTATGCTCCATCAAAGCAATACCAGTTTGATTATATTTAGCACAGAATATTTTTGTTTGTTTTGGGGTTTATATAACAGTAGCCTTTCTACTCTGCTGGTAATAGTGGACAACTCTTTATACTAAACAGTTCTAAAAAGTTGAATTGTTTTGTTACTGAACAGGAGTAGACTACTTTTTATTTTACTTTAAACACTGTATAATCAGTATCAGACCTTATGCAAATTTATTTTTATTTGTTGTTCTGCAACTTTTAACCTCATAAAGTTTTAAGTTAATTGTAGGATTTTCATGATCTTACTGAACACCTTTTCAGATTTGTTTTTTTCAGTGTGTTGTGTATGATCCAAGAGAAACGTGTAAAATCTTATGTAGATACGCATCTTTGTTTAATGATGGGTGCTGCTTCTTTCAGAAGGTGATGCTCTTTTAAAAAGCCTCCATACTCGCCCAGAAAGGTTTACAAGTCACTTTAAAAGTCTTGAAAAAGAAGATACATTACTGAAGGAAGAAAGCAGTACCTATGATGATATTGTTTTTGTAGATGTTATTGACACTTACAGAAATGTTCCAGCCAAGCTGCTGAACTTCTACCGATGGTGAGTTGAAAAGACAGCATTTTCTCTTACCAATGTCATCATTTGTAGCGCAAGATAATCCAGCATGTTACATTATCTGACAGCTTCCACAAAATGCATACCTAATGTGATTTCCTTCATTAAGTTGTGTTTCTCTCTCACAATTTTGGGGCACATAGTGTGTCTAATGAATAAAATAATGAGATCCGTATTTCTTGGATGCTCACCCTTGGTGCCTCAAATAAGTGTGACCTGGCAAGACAGAATTCTGCTCTCAAGATTCCAGGTGGCAAAATTGTCATGTATCCTTGAATTTCTTTTAATTTGTTTCTAACTGAAAACCAGCAGCTTTAGTCTTCTAAAGGATGGCTTTTGGCCAGCTTGTAAACTTAGTGTTTCAGTTCGTGCCCATTGTCTCTTGTTGTGTCACTGGGCACCACTGAAAAGAGCTGGGATCAGTCAACTTCACACCTTACCTTCAAGTATTTGTAGACATTGATGCAATCCCCCCGAGCCTCCTCTTCTCCAGGCTGAACAGTCCCAGCTCTGTCTTTCCTCATAGGAGAGATGCTCCAGTCCCAAATCATCCTAGTTGCCCTGCACTAGACTCCAGTATGGCTGTGTCTCTTTTATACTGGGGAGCCCAGAACTGGACACAGTCCTCCAGCTGTGGCCTCAGCAGCGCTGAATAGAGGGGAAGGATAGGGAGCTTGTGTAGAGGGGGGGAGGAAGGGTGAGAGAAAATTTTCATCCTGTATTATATTATCTGCAGTGAATCTAGTAAGTTATTACCTCTAATTTGCAAATCTTCTCATTATTCTGAGACTGTTTCAATTAATTGGTATGGAGTAAGAAATACAGCTGACAGTTATAGTTGCTTGCAAGATTGTACATTTATTTAACAAAATTCATCATTAAGAATGTAATTGAAAACTGAAACATGATTTCAGTTCTAAAAAGGGAGTTTAAATGTCAAGACTTAGATCTCTGTGATCATTGCTTACAGGTTAGCAAAATCTTCAGGATTTAGTAATAAAAAGCTTAAGGAAAATGCCTTTCTGGCTAAGAGAAATTACCCTTTAAAACAATGTTTGATTAAACTCAGGAATAATCCCTAGAATCTTGAGCTTCTTTGGTTATTTTACAAGTGACAGATATTAAAGTATTTCAGACAGTTAAAAAATTATTTTTTCATATTGGAAGCGTGCTTTACTGAGGAAGCCTAAGTACCAAGTTTTTTCCACAGATGTTCCATATAACCTTCTACAGTTGTACTGCCCTTGAACTGACTGTCTCTTCCTGAAGAATAGACTACTAACATGTAGCCACTGGCTTTTAACAGCTGTGCTGCCATCATCATCAGGGATTCATATCCTTCTGAGGTCAATACTGTTTAAGACAGATTCATTAGTAAATCCACCATCTGTCCTGGAAAACAAAACTGCAAGTTTCTTTTCTTCAGCTTTTACATAAATCCATGCTATAAGATCATCATAGGATGCAGCTGCATCTCCGTTCTGTAGGACAAGTAGTAAGCCTTAGTCAGCAGGGTAACCATTTAAAAGTTGAGGGAAGCAGTATCTTTCCTTACCTCTGCCTTCCCGCTCTGCTTTCCTAAAAACCCTTGTGGAGTGTTTTGTAGCCCACAGACTACAGTTATGCAACAGCTCAGCATCTCATTGCTTTTCTTTTTGGCTACAGGACAGTGGAAACAACAAGTTTTGATTTGTTGCTGAAGACGGATGATGACTGCTACATTGATTTGGAGGCTGTTTTTAACAGGATAATGCAGAAAAAATTGGACAGGCCAAACATTTGGTGGGGAAAGTGAGTTGTTATTTTTTTTTTTTTAATTTGTCTTTAAGAGAAACTGTTGTTATTGAATGGTTTACTGCTTTAAGACTTTTTTTTTTTTATGTGGGTTCCCCTCTTCTGCACTTGGAAATTAGTTATAGAAAGCAGGACTTTTGTACATGTAGCAGTTCAAATCTCAGAATATAGAAATCAATACTTTACAACAATTTTCCAGTATGTGCCTCTACAATAGGCTGAACTTGCTGAATACCTTACCTAGTTTTAAAATATGTTGTATATGTCTTTGTCAGGGTACTTAAGTAAATAAAAGTATTATAGCAATACAGTAACGTTAAAATGTGAGTACGTGCTAAAACTGTCAACATTACTTTTTCTGAAGCCACTGTGATGTGGCTGGCTGCCTGGGGAAATAGGGTAAACGAGAGAAACAAAATTGACTTTATGGTTTGTACATTAATTTGAAGTCTGAATGATAGGTATTGCTATCTCTTTTCCTGCTGTCTGAGATGGTGGGTCTGATTCATGAATTCCTGAGTGAAGTTCACTAATCTGCATCACACTTGCAAATAACTAGGAGGATCAAAATGGCCCATCTTTCCCCTTCCCTTCCATCCATGGAATGCGTTGCTACACTGCGTCCAGTATCGTACAAAGGCACGATGTCTTTCTGTTGCCATCAGCTTACTGAAGAAGATCTGTCCTCTGCTGCTAAAGGTGTCTTGCTTCACACACCTGGTACTGACTGTTGCTGATGTGTAAGGTGATGGAATCAGGTGTAAGTGGGGGGAGGAGGGGTACAGCTGACTCTTGTGATGATCTGTCTCAGTGATCTGAGTGGTGGACATGTGTTCTCTAGCCTGTATACAAACCCTGAAGGGCAAATTGCCTACTGCCTGCTAGATTTTCTTGAGACTACCTTTACCACATGGTAAGACTAATAGTGAAAGTAAGTTAGGTTCAGTCTAGGAAGGTAGGTCACCTTGATGAAAAGGTGGAAACCAACCTGCAAAAAGAAAAATTGCACTAGATGTAAGTTGCCCGGGCTGCTGTTCCAGCTGCTGTAGGGAAATCTCATCTGGAGCATGTTCTTGGCTGTAAGGGCAGAGGCTGTGATACCAAAGAGATTGTCCTCCTCCTTGGTGTCCCACCTGTGCACCCCTTTGCATTGCTGCCTACCATGGGCCTGCTTGTTGGCAAGAGCTTTCTGGTTGGTTGTTCAGCTTTCTGGGTGATGGCTGAGTGTACAGGAGGCTTCTGGGTGGCTTTGGGGAATCCTTCCAAGATCTCCTAGCTTTCAATTCAGAGACATCTTGGATCTTTAGATTTGAGCATCTGTGAAGGTGCAAATTAAATGATGTTAGGCTTCTTGGAGAGCTGTTTGTGGTGTGTGGAGCCCTTAGTTTCCTGAGCACAAGGTAAAGCAGTTAATGTATCTGGCTCTTGAGGTGACTTTATCGATGGTCTCCCTTCCTTCTGCTCCTCCGAGCATTTGTCTGAGAAATCAAACTTTTCATTCTTCGCCTAGACCTCCTTATTAAGCTCTCTCTGGTTTAGACAAGTTTCTCATTTGTTGCCCAGTGTTTTATAAGCCGTTAATACTTTATAAATTCCCACATTCTTAGAGAGACTGATCAGCGTTCTTGTGAATTCTGAAATTGCCAGCTTACTCTGGCATTTTGTAGATACCAAGGATGAGATCTCAGTGAAACTGGGAATGGGGGCACTTTGGATGGAGCAGTACTTAAGTGTGCTGTCAGTTAATAGTCCTTTTCTGTCTGCCACTTCATATCGTGGCAAAGATTAGTCGTTCTCTAGCATGACAGATAATTCTTTGACTGTCATGTCTGCAAATGACCAGGTTTTATGATGAGGTAGAAAGTACCAAGCTGTTTCTGAGGGGACTGAATCTGATGTGAATGCTGTAAATGAAAAGGCGGTTCAATGAAATTGGCTCATCTAGTAACAGACTTCTGGGCTTGCCTTCAAATAGCCATTATAAGAATTTAGGAGGATTGACAATGCTTTATTCTACAGACTGAAAAATGAGTTTTGCTGAGTCTTGCTGTAGAAATAGTGTGTTAGAGTATTAAGTAATTTTATTAGGTTACTTAAAAGGAAGAGAAGTCATGCTGGGAGGGAAGAGTTGGACAAAATGTAATTTTTTTTCTGTACAGGTACCATCTTCAAGCGTAAATTCTCTAATAGTCTTCTGGCAAGACAAGCATGAGATATAATGAACAAAGCTGAAATCACTTAGCAAGTATAAAATGATTGGCAAGGCAGGTACCCCTCAGTTTGAGGGGGCTACCCCCCTCCTGCTGTGGCTCACTAGAGCAGAGGATACAGAGTCTGAAGTGGATTTGGGTGTCAGCTGTGACTTTCATCTGCTGGGTGCTTTAACACGTCAGCTTCAGCTCTGAATGTAGACTCTGGTAACAGATCTGCCACTCAACTGTAATTCCTCACCGTTACGGGGCTGTTGGCTGAGGTGACACTTCTTAGTAGCTCACTGAAGGTTTTAGCTTGTTATGCTCATGCCTAAATTCAGCAGCGCTTGAACCTGTTTGCAGAAAGTGGGGAGAACCCGCAGCGCTGACACAGTCCCGCCACTTAGCTGTGAGTGCAT
This sequence comes from Anseranas semipalmata, assembly GCA_013399115.1. Lineage (NCBI taxonomy): Eukaryota > Metazoa > Chordata > Aves > Anseriformes > Anseranatidae > Anseranas > Anseranas semipalmata. The sequence continues at coordinate 799,621 of VXAA01003009.1, forward strand.
GAGAGACTCGTAAGGTAAGAGGAGCGTGCTAGCAGCCTGTTCCTGCACAGGAAAAGCAGGGCACGTCTCACTGCCTGACGCAGCAGCCCGCCAGGGTCAGTAGCACTGCGGGGTGTGACAGCGTGCTAACGCTGTGCCACGCGGGCTGCGAACGGGAGTCGGTGCGGTGAGGCTGTGCGGGCAGCGCTTCTGGCTTTCTGCAGGCATCTAGTGGTAAATAAAATGTTCCCTAGAGAAGGAAACCACCAGGAAGGTGTTTGTAGTTCAGTGATGGCAGCCTTTGTTGAACATCCGCTTTGTTGAGTTTCATGTGGAAAATAGCTAGAGAAGGTAGCGACTCCCTGAAAGCTTCAACAGCAAGTCAGTGCTGAGAAGATAAAGCCGGGTCCAGCATTCCTTTCCAAGAGATAAGATGGTCTTCACTGTAATGACGACTGTTTTCTGGGTAGAAATTTGGTCTAGCCTGGCTATTTTTGGTAGACAGTATATAAAATCCAGTACTTTGTCTTGCTTCCTGCTTTTTAAGCAGCCCTGAGTTTTATCAGGAAAATGGGTTGTGTAACATGGCTGTAAGTGCATGCCTGTTGGAGGCACTGACTGTGTGTGGCGCTGGTAACCCAAGGGTTCATGTGACAGACGTGGCTGTTAGAGAACACACATAAGGATGTTCGCACTTGCCTGGATCAAAACACAGCAGCGGTGCAGACGTGTTAAAGACCTGACTGTCAGTGTGGTGTTCGTTTCTGTTCTGAGAACTTCTTCTTACTACCCAAGATCAAAACCAGACAATAATTTCACTTTCAGCTGTTGTGTTGGATTAGATATGTTCTCTAGAGAAATGAGGCTATTGGAACTCTAATTAGGATCACCTTCTACTTCTTCCTCTTAATATTGCTTCTTACTAGTGTTACTTCAGTTAGTAGCTGTGTTTGTAGGTTTCTCAGAGGGCTGTGTATAAACATCTCACAGGTCTAACATGGCCTTCAGTTTCAGACTAAACTGGGCAGTCGATCGAACTGGGAAATGGCAAGAGCTGGAGTACCCAAGTCCTGCGTATCCAGCCTTTGCTTGTGGGTCCGGCTATGTCATCTCCAAAGACATCGTCCAGTGGCTGGCAAGCAACTCTGAAAGATTAAAGACTTACCAGGTATTAACGCTTTGATTTGGTTCTTCTATCTTAAGCTGGTTTGGGGAGCAGCACGTGTACTGGATGAGTGGGAAAGAACACTGCTCAAGTGTTAGCGTTGGGTTCTCCTGGTGGATGCTTTGGCTTTTTGCAGTGCTTTTGGCCACTATGCTTAGCGCCTGTTCTAGCTCAAATCACAACTGTATTGGACTGGGAATCTCTGGTGCGGTAATCTTGGCTTTTGTACTGTCTTCCCTGTGAAAACAATTCACTGCTTTGTCACAGAAAAGGTGGGAGGATTAATTGAACACCTGTAAGCTACTCAGACACGGCTTTTTGTAGTTGCCTTTTTTTACTGCAGGTACATGCTTCCTGCTTTCCCGGGGCTAAACATTTTTTTTTTTTTTTTCATGTGTTGTCTCAGGGTGAAGATGTGAGTATGGGCATCTGGATGGCAGCTATAGGACCCAAGCGATACCAAGTAAGTCTGCAGAAATTCTCTGATCTTATGGGAAGAGATCATGACTGTTGTGCCAAGTAGCATAAAATAGGGGGACCATTTTTTCTTTTACAAAACTTGAAACAGCCATTGGATTAAAATCCAGAAAACACTTGTTAAAATTTACTTAAACAAACGAAAAAGAACACACAAAACCAGTCCCTAGCCAACCACCAGCACCCCCTACCTCCCAATTCCAAGTTCTCTGAACAGCTCTAGTAGATCAGAAAGGGACGTACACCTCTAGTTGGCGACCTTTGTGTGCAAAATGTATTGCTATAAACAATGAAGATGTGATTCCTGGAAGTAAAGTTTGTTGAGCACTGAATTCTTTATAAGAACTATTGAAATTGCTGTCTTTCTAACAGGATAGTCTCTGGTTGTGTGAGAAGGCATGTGAGAGTGGTATGCTGTCTTCCCCTCAGTATTCTCCACAGGAACTGAGAGAGCTCTGGAGAGTAAAGGAACTGTGTGGAGATCCTTGTAGATGTGAGGAAAGATGAGGGACTTGCCTTGGAAAACAGGGTAGCATATAATAATGATGGAGAAGTGTACATTGGGATTCATTCTTGGAAGAATATGGAATATTAAGGTATCTTTTAATGTTGGGTTTCAACTAACCCAACAATTGTGTAACAATATTTGCACAGCCCTTTTGATAATTACAAGTGGACTGATACTATTCATTTTCTATAGTATAGATGTTGATCTGACAAAAACCAAAATGTTTAAGGTAAACAATTTCCTTTTTATATAAAGTCAAAGACCTACTTGTAATTAATAAATGCACATAAGAATGCCAACTAGCCTGTCTTTTGTAAATTAAAGTACTACTGATTTAACTCTGCATACAGCCGTACCAGGATCCAGTGGAGAGCTGTGCTTAGTACCAGGGCACCTGGTAAGTCTTGCTGCAGCGGGTTCCATGCCCTTTGAGGGGTTGCTCTCATCTTGTGCACGGGCTGGGACAGCTAGGGTTTGGGATTTATTATGTTTAGTTTGTTTATACCATTGTCATTTTAGATTTAAAAAAAAAAAAACATAAAATCAAAGTTTGCTTATACCAAATCTTGAAGTACTGCAAACAGCCTGATTAGGAGGGATTTTTGATAGCTCAGTGTGTTATTACGTATGAAACTAAGGGTATACAAGTGAAAGTAAAATAAGATTGAGGAACTGCACACTAAAGAATGTAAAATAAATAGCAATGCCTTGCAGTATGCTGAGAACTTAGACTGTGGTATGTTAACTCTGTAGGTAGAACTAAGGTGTCTCAGATTTTGACCTTAGATAATCTAAGGCTGTGTAGATACTTCTACAATTACTGCTGTTTTACTTTGCTTTGCTTTAAGGTCTTTGGAAGTAGGTGAAAGCAGAGCAAGTAGCCTCTTTCAGCGCAGCACTAATTTTGTCCTAGAGCTATTATAAGCGAAGACATCACAACTAGATCATGTGTCAGTTCCGTAAAAACAAATTCTCACCACTGGAGTGAGAAGGCAGTATAAAATATTGGCAAAAGAGTTACCTTGCATTTTATTTAATTGAAGAATTTAAGCACTAGTTGGTATCTGTTGCATAAGACACTTCAATCAAAGCAAATGCTTTCATGAAGACTGGCTACTGAGTTTAGGAGCTGGAAGTGTGACTGTATAGCCCTCTGGTGCCACGTATGAAATTCATGTTCTCCCACATGTGCTCAGGCACACGTTGTACATGCTGTCTGCAGGCAGTCCGTAACTCTTCTGCACTTCCAGTGCTGGCTTTGCCTTCAGTGTGTCGAGGGAGTCCCTTGTTACCACCGTACTAACACACAGTCTCCATTTTCTATCGAGTAAAACCGCAAAGGCTTTAAGTCGTTGTCTAGTTCAACTTCTTTTCCTTCCAGCTAGAATAAGAAAGGGGAAAAACATCTGGTAAGACTTAAACTGAAATCTGTTAATGTAAACCAAATTTAGACCAGGCGGTTGCAGTCAGGGAGGATCTGTCATATTACAGGAACCGAATCAGGTCCTAAATTACCGCAGGAAGACTGCCCTCCTTAAGTGAAATCAGTTTCACTAGGTAGTATTTTAGAACATGCTATTGCCCTTTAGCAGCATGAAGTATTTTGTTGCTGAATTACCCAATTTTAACTCACTTTAGAACTTTCGTAGGACAGTTTCAGTTCTGAACCAGGAATTTTAAGTAGGCGATACAGCAATCCTTTGACTCTTTGAATAGTCATGGACTCTGACAAAGGGAAAGAAACAAAGTGATTAGAAAAATGCTGCTACCACTGAGCTGTAGCAAAGTACTGGTTATTCAGCTATCCTTGCTCATAGCAACAGTGAAAGGCTGTGTTGCTGCTTCAGTTCTAACACTGCAATAATGTATTTTGTACCTGAAATGATAACTGCTAACATCAAATTGAAAATGGTTTGCTCTCTGGTGGATCAGACAGAATATGCTACTACGCTTTAAGCGTTTTGATCCCACATACCAAATTAAAGTGTTATGGCTTCATAATTTGCCTTTTTTGAGTTTGAATTTACTACGTGCTAAACTAAGTGACCTTTGGGACACGTACCAGTCAGGTTCTGTCTACTTGCATCTGGCGACTGTTCCCTAAAGTTTTCATACCAGAAATTGGCTTTCCCAGCACAAATAAATGAATGTCACTGTGAACTAGTGCCATTCTTAGAAAGATTGCTACATTAACTAGTCCCAGACAAATCACCGGCAGAGTTGTATAGCGGTTTCTATTATGAAGTCAGTTACACGATGGGATATTTTTTGTAACGGATCTTGAATGAATAAATGTAGTTTGTTCCAGAGGTGATACCTGTGTTCGCAATAGATATACTCAATATTTTGGTTGAACTTTTACTTCTTTTGAAGCTTTACCTAAAGGCACAGCAATAGTGAGTTATTCCTGTAATACCACACATTGTACTTAGACAAATATTTTTCTATCAAACATTTTTGTAAAAGCTGTATCTATCTGATTTTATGCAACTTGTGATAATAAATGTGATTTTTATTTTAGAATAAAGTTTGAGTAAGTCTTTTCTTTCAGATGCCATTCTGACATATCTGTCTGAAACATCAGTTTGATTTAGAACACAGAAGTCTCTTCATTTTAGTCGTCACTACAGGCACTAAAACCTCACAAAAGACAAATTTGATACAGGTCAGAATCAGATTTCTAATGTAATTTATAAGATACTAGACCTAAATATCTAGAACTGCAGACTACATAGTTGGCTCTTACAACTTCACGTTCTTGTTACTGGGCTAATACATCCACCAGCTTTCATACCCGTTAATTAGCCTTTGATTGCCTCATACACATTAATCATGAAACCAGCAGCAGACATGGTAACACAAGCATCAACTTTCAATTTTCAAACTGGACTGAAGTAACTGGGTGAAGGTCAGAAAAATAATGACTTTTTCAGATGAATTCTACCTTTGTCATTCCTTTGTATGATAGAATCTTCAGGAGCTGACAAAGCTAGAGGCAGCTGCCCTTCTTTATTACAGTTATTTCAAAAGGAGCTACAAATCAACTGCTGAAACAAGAGAGAAGACTTCTTACCTGGTAGCTTTTTTTCTACTGGCTTCTGTTCAGGTTTGTCAGGACATTTAATTGTCAAAGCTTAAGGAAGAACAGTGAGGCATTAGTGAATTAGTTAAGCCCTGTTCTGTTAGGAGCACAAAGACTTTCTAGTCTGTTTTTATATAAAGTTTTTCCTCACCCTCAGCCTGATCTTCTCAAAAGACTATGATGTAGCCTGTGTCTCAGCAGCTATGATAGCATTTAGTCATCCTCTAAAAAATTAAAAGTGACTTTATAAAAAGTAATTAATTTTTCATTTCTGTCCGTGGTAAATTTACCCCAGAATGCTTCATTTCCAGTTGACTTTTAAAAATAACCTGCAGTAAAATGTAAAACTGCCTACTCCAGGTCAAAAACCTGCTTTAAACTATCTCAAAAGCAAAATACAAGCACATTTTGAGGAAGTCAGTTTTTTTTTCTAATTTAGAAATTAAGACACTTCTTTAAAAAAAAGTTAGTTTTCCACCTAAACATTAGAATATAATGCCTTAAAATACTGTTTTGCCCATGGAGTAAAAAAATAGGATCAATTCCATCAAATGGGAAACAAAGCTAAGTGAATTTGTACATCTGGGATGTAACCTAATTTAAATATGTAAACAGCCCCAAATACCAAAGCTAGCTCTACTTTTCTTGACTGTCCTAAAGTTAAGAAGCTATCAAAAAAAAAAAAAAAAAATCAGAAAAAAATTCAGCTGTTAAGTTTAAAATCTCAAATCTCAAATCTCTTCTGTGGAAAAGTCATTGACACTGTCAGAATAGCATATTGGAAACCTCTATTCCTCATTAAGTCTTATTTAAGAAAATAATTCAGGTTGGGGGGGGAAGGAGATGGAGTACAGAGAAGCAGGTATCTAGTCAAAGTCATTGATACGCATAGTTCAGAGAAGCAGAATTACAAGCTGCAACCCTGTGACCTCTCAAAGGCTTTTGAACCCTTTGTTCTACACATACACCCAGTAAACACCAAACTTGTTAAATATTTTAAATGCAGAAGGAATAATTTTGACCATCTCTGGCCTCTTACTCAGAAGCTGATTCTTCAGAGTCAAAGGCTGTTGTCCCTTCAGTTCTCCTTCTTCAGGTGCACCGTATTCTGTGTGAAGGAAAGTGCACATAGACATGAACAGTTCTGAGACTGAAACTCAACAGCAGCCCAAAGAGAAGCAATCGTGGTGTTGGCTTGGGCACAAGCCTGCTGCCTCAGTTCCCTCAGCAGCTGGGATACTGAGTGTGGAAAGCAGTAGGCTCCTGCAGCACCTAAGTGCTGCAGACATCGTGATCCTTGATCAACAGCTAGTGCATTTAGGAGGGCGCGGAGCAGGTGACAGGCTCAGGGAGGCACTGCTTAACTTTCCCACTTCAAAAAAGGCCCTGGTGCTGTGCTGGTAGGGTTCTGGGGCAGATGCTCACGGATGCACCTGAGCAGTGCGCACAGGTTCTGAAGCAGCAGCGCTTGGAGGGGCGCGGTACTGTGCAGCTGCCCACAGAAGCGAAAGCGAGTCGCATGCAGGCCTGCCTGCAGGTGGGCTTTCCTGAGGCGATAGGAGCACGTGGAAAAGCATCAAGTGGAAGGGAAGCAAACCGAAGAGCAAAAAACTAGTGCAACCGCAATGCCAGAAGTGAGGAAATGTTCATTTTGTACTTACTAAGGCAAAGCGATGGGTATCTGGGATGGGCAGCAAGAAATTCTTCACTCGGTTTGTTTTTCTCTGGGTTCCAATTCCCACCAGCTGCTAGCCAATCCTTTCCAAATATTTTGCGATAATCGAGCTCTGCTCCTTTTCTTTCAGCAGGAAGGATCTGTACTGACACGGGAATGGAGCACAATAAAATTATACGACTTTCCAGAAAAGAAAATCTAATTCATGACGCTGACCCTTGCAATTACTTAGATGTTCAGTACACTTTAACACTACCAGTAATCTTACAAACCCGAAGTACTAACTGATCCATAAATTCAGTACATTTTAAAACTATTAAGAATCTTATGAACTCCACACCTCCATGTACTGACTGATCCATATATGAATATCTAAGCCAAGACATTAACGTGTATTATGATGCAAGGATATTTTTTGTAACTACAGAACAGATGCTGCTTCTGCCCTCTTTTATGATAGAAGTGATGGAATAATCAGTACTTTACTTCTCCTGCACCCAAACAAACTGTCTTAAAAGAAGCTGAAAAAAACTTCCTCAGGCAATGATTTAAAAACTGCTTTTCCCCAGACTCATGCATCACATACCTCAGACTTGTTCAAAACCTCCAATTGACTTATCTTGGCAATAATTAGCTGTCTCAGGGTCTCTGGGTTCTTCTCCGTGTCCATCAAAGGGTTATTGTGACACTGCAGTGATCGCAAACTTGGCAGTTTATCGAGCTCATTGATTGATGACCACTGAAATGGAGGGGAACAGTCTTTTGAGGAACCATAAAGCATACTTCATTTCAGAACAATAAACAGTAACATTGACTTTTCCTGTACAATGACCATGAATGAAACTATTCTTTCGGTCAGCAGAACCAAGTACTTTCATCCTGTTCATTTAGCTAAGAAAAGAATTGCATTACATTTAATTAATTAAAAAAACTAAGCAGACCAGGAACTACTCAGCATTTTAGATCATTAGAATTCCACAAGAGGAATTATGAGGTAGAGGAGGGATAGGACTAACCACCATAAACCTATTTAACTGAGATGCCAAGAACCTTTTAAAATTCTCAATCATCCCTCTGTGCTGATCAAAGAATTCAGTAGTTGCCTCAAGATCTTACACAAGCAATCAAACAAATCTTAAAATAGCAATTTGCAAATTACTCTTAAACAAAGATACACGTATTTACAAAATGCAAAACTCTCACAATCTAACCTACCTGTGATATTTTATTGTCATTTATCACAAGGCGTGTTAATGAAGGAAACATTTTAGTCTTGCATCCTAGGAAAAAGAGTAAGTTTACAGACAAAAATGAAAACTTTAAGTAAACAGAATTATAAAACTATAAATAAAATGCTTCTTTTACATACCAAATTCAGTATCAGGAAAGTGTATAGAAGATATTCCAGTGTTTCTAAGTATTAGCTGTTCTAATCTGAAATTTAATAGATACAATGATTACTGTAACTGGTACAGAACATTTTTTGTAAAGAATATACTTAAAGATCTAATAAACTTTCGGCATCATGAATAGTCACTGACAAATGAACAGCAGTTTTATAGATAGTACCCACGCTTCAGCAGAGTGTTCAGGAAATAATCTAATAATCTTTTCAGGGAATAAGTGCAATAATTTCAAGCTTTCAGAATGACTCCTGGATTTAAATGGTGTGATTTGCCACATAGTTTTTTTTAAAATAGCCTGTTGATTCCTCATGGCTGTTATTTTGGTGTAAAGCTCAAGATAATAATTCTGCAAGTTAACAACACTATTTCACTAGTCCCACAATATTCCATTCACTGTAATTGAAGTGCTCATAAAAGGAAGGAACACCTACTTTCCCTGGATAAGTGCCAGAGCAAGGAATCATAGTTCAAGCCCATAACTACCATAAAGATATTGCTACTGAGCATACAGCAAACCAGAAGAATCTGTGTAAAGGGTACTATCATGTTCTTTTTAGAAAGTAAAAATACATTTACCTAATGCAGTATGGAAATGATACTTTTTTTAAAAAATAAAATGTGAAGCCCACATCTTTCAAAGCCTTTAAGCTACCCCCAAAAAGCACTGAAAATTCCAAAGAGAGTGCTTGTGCAGGGGACATGCCAATACAAACACCGTGACACACTACTACCAGTAGAGTAACAACAGTGACCTTCACCGTAGTTCGTAATCATGAGCAAATGACAGAGAAGCAGGAGAATTATCACCACGCTTTTTTACTTCCCTCCAGTCTCGCTGTGTTTTGCTTTCTTTACAAAGGCCAAACAGGGAGACAGCGTGGGTGGAAACTGCCCACCATCAGTGATCTTTAACGTGTCAGCCTCACTGTAACACCTTCCAACAGACTGTCCAACAGCAGACTCAAACAACCACGAGATGGCTGTGCAGCTACTAATGAACCTCTATGACACTCTCATGGTCAGAAAACTGTTCCTAAGAAGCCATATCCGTATCTCTCTTGCCTTGCCACTCCCGAAAAACTACCACAGAAGTCCTGTCATCTCGGATACAGCAGTGTACATAGTAATATATAAAGAATTTAGTAATGTGATAAATCACTTTAGTTTCATAAGCATATAATAAAAACCTAATAACATACAGCTTAACAATGTCCTGCTTATAAAAAATAAGAAAAAATAAAAAATAAGGTTATATTAAAATATCTCAATTAAATAATTCAGTTACTCTCCTCAAGAGGGCAAAATGTTTCTATTTCAAGATTCCATAAACCTTCCATGCAACATCAAAATGATCATATTTCAGTCAAGAAAGACTATGGAGATGAACGAATATCCAGGACAAGACAAAGAATTCCCAGCAAATTTGTTTAACAGCTACCTGGGGAGATGTGCTATCAGATGCAGCTGATTTCCATCCAGTAACTGGTTGTCTGAAAGGTCTAACAATTTCAGGGTCTGCAGGACATTATCAGGCCTGCCACATTAAAAAAAAACAATAACAAAAAAAAAACAAAAGCAGAATTATTATTATTTTTAATGAAAATACTAGTTTTCTACCTAAATAACCATGCAAATAATTGTGTACTTATATAGATGTTTTGAAGTACGTCACGTGAAGCTTGCATCATTTATTTTACAATTATGTCGCGGTGATACAAACATTACAGGAGCTTTATCTGCTATTTAACTTAGCAGTACATCAGTCACAAAAGACTGATGTATGTTACTCATCTTACCTTTCCAAAACTGTAATGTTATTAGAAGTAAGGTACAATTCTTCAAGTGCTGGCCATCCTGGAGCACAAAGAAGAACCTAAGAGCAAAATGTCATTTAATATAACAGAAGATGGGAAAAATTATTCCAGAAACTGTATGTTATGCAGATTCCCTCAGGACATGTTCAGAACAAATCATAGGTCTCAAAATCAGAAATAAGTATTGCAGATTGCCTAGCCCTCCCTTTCTTCCAACTGGTGTCTAGATCTGCTAGCACAGGTGAAATCAAAGGGGTTCTGCACAGCCACAGAACTTGTGTTTCCAAACGTGAGGCTACCTGTCTGTGCCAGCACACGGACCACTAAAAACCAAGAACAGCATTATGTCAGCACATATCATGAAGTTTTCAAGTACTTTCAAGAACACAAATTAGTTCAAAAAGGCTACAAATTCAACCAAGATGCTTTTGTTTCAAATTTTATATCCTGAAATTACTACATAACAATGATTATTTTACTTTATAAAGATTATTTTTTTGCAAACATCTACAGCAGATAACAGCTTTTAAAAATAAACACTTATTACAAAGCAATAGAAATTGCTGGCAGAAAACCCAGCTTTGTATGCAGTTATGATAGCGTTAAAACTTTTGCAGTTTTAGCAAATGGAGTTTTATAAACACTGGATCTGACTGGTTTTCTACAGATTTGTGCCAACGAGTCCCAAATGTTGTTGTTGTTTTTTTTTTTCCCACTATCTTAGGTTTTTCTTTTGTGTATTCTCCAGAGCCAAATTAAGTATGAGCTCATGCTGCTATGCTTTCCTTTCTCAGGACACTTGGAGTGGCTCTTTCCTCCGTCTGTATTCCTATTTTTTTTGGAACTTGAAGGAAATTAATTATTTTTAAGCTCCCACCTCTTTTCAAAATGTGTTTGAAATTGGCTAGCAGATTCAAAGCTTTTGAGGTGCAAGAACACAGACAGATGCATGCACAACAGAACCACCTAAAACCCATATTTACAGGAAACCAAGTTACAAAGCAGTGAAGTTCAGAGATCTGGACAGTCAAATTTAATTTATGTATACTGCTAACGACTCTCCTATAAATATCCACTACCCTTGACACCAAAAATCCTCCTCTCACCAACTGTTCTTCGCTCGCTCTCAATTACAGCTGTATGAAGTTATATATATACAGCTGGATATATAACGTTCTCATATATACAATACAAAACATCAACGCTTCTCTCAATCTCTTCAAGTTGCAGCATATGATTTGGGGCTCAATTACTTTGCATCCCAAAATAGGAAACATCATACTGCTGCCACATCTGCAACACACATAGACTTGTAAACTCAGGTGTAATACCTTTCCCCATTCCAGAGCAGAGCAGGAAACACCAATATTTTCTCTCGATTTGGATACGGCGTTTCCCTATGTCAACAAGGCAGACCAAAATAGTTCAGCTGCCCACCAAAACACAGGTTAGTGAAGGTGTGAAAAGATGTCAGCAGTCAACAGAAACTAGATGCACATTCACCACAGAGAACCTTTCAAGGATTCCCCCCCAAAACCCTGTGTTGTCATGGATGGAATAGAAAAACTGCATCAACTGAAGCATCAGAATACTTTCCAGTAGACTGACCAAATGACTAGAAAATTGCCAAGACCAAGTGATAGTTACATCACGATTCTAGCAAACTCCAACTGCCAAATTTTCAATTATTGCTTAAAACAGCTTCCATAAAGAAAGAAGAGTTCTTCATAAATCTGACATCAAATTAACGCTCAGGGAACCGTGGGCATGTTGTGAATAATTTGGTGGGAAGGGTGGCAGGAACAGTCAGTGGAATAGTCACTGCTGATCAGAAAAGCAAAATGGAAATCCAAGACCTATTGCTACAGAAATAAAGACAACAAGAAATAATTTGTCACCATGCAAGTCTGTGATGTTCCTATATGTTTAATCTCTTTATGCCAGGAAGAATCATCGAATATCCTGAGTTGGAAGGGACCCACAAGGATCATTGAGTCCAACTCTGAGGAAGCAAATAATGTAAATGGGAAAGGCAGAGAGAACCTTAACAAGAGTCAACGAAGCTACGAAACAGAGCTGTTCTCAGTTACTTGCATATAAAATGTAGGGAATTATTAAATGAAACTATCAGGCAGCAAGATCAAAAACCAAAAGGGATATTTTTTCATACAGCACATAATTAAACTGATGTTAAAACATGTGGATATTAAAAATTTGGAAAACTGATGCTCAAAACAGGTATATATGGAGTTATGCATAGCCACACGACAGTTAAGCATGTCTCTCTACTATTAAAACAGATTTCAAAATAGAAGAACAAATGAAAAAAATACAAGTCTCTTTTTAAAACTATCCCCATGCCATGTATTTCTACATGGCAATAAGTTATTCTGAAATACTGCTTACCAGTAAATTGTTCTAATTTTAATGAGAACATCTCTAGGATTTTCAGACTTCATTTATATTCTCATTGACAGTTGCTGTATTTCTCTGTGGCTCAGATCACATTCATTATTATTTTCTATCAAAAAGCTGACTTTTCAAAGTAACTCCCTGTATAGCTTAAGCAGTAACATTTTCAAGTGGTTTGTTCACGGAGTATTAATGACAGGTAGTGCCTTTATTTTTTTTGCCTTTGTTTGCCCAGGAACACCACTTTTAAGCACGGGCTTCTGTGTCACGAGAGAATGAATTGAACAAATTTTAATTTTACAGAAAAGACTTCTGAACCAAAAATGTCTTTACCATCTATGCTAAACTGTCAGCTAGAGCACTTTCAAAACCAAATGCAAAAGGTATGTAATTTTAAACTGCTCTGACTACTCTGGGGCTTGTCTGTGAAACTTAGTTGCCCCTAGACAACTCTAATCTGCCTGAAGCAAAGGCCATGACCGCTCCTTTAGCCGCTCTGGTACAGAGGCAAGCTATCAGCAGCCGCCAACCTGTTAAACATTGTCATGCACAAATTTACTCTGATGTGCATTAGACAACATTTAAAGCATCTGTAGCCATGTAATCTTCCATTCACATCAGCATTCATACTGATGCCATTACGGGAGGATTATCAACTATCCTAGCACTGATGGTTTAAGACCATACTAAATGGACACTAAAAAAAATATAGCAATGACTCTCCTCAAGCCCAACTGTTAGAGAAGAGAATGAAAACACTGTTGATTTCCACTTCACTCAAACCCCTGCTTTTGGTAAGCACTCTATTGCTGGATAGTAGCTGACAGCAGAAATTTGAAAATTTAGCTAATTTCACAATGCAGTACTTACAATATCCCCCTCTGAGAAATCCAAATAATGGGCTGGTACTTACAAGCCATTACAAGGCACTGAGATGGGCTTCATGGGCCCTGTCCCCCCCTGAAAGGCCCATTGCTAACATTTGACAACAGGACTTCATCCTTAATGTGACAAGATATTAGGGCAGAATTATTTAAATGTTTGGACATTTCAGTCCCTGAAACAAGTCAAAGCTTTGTTTATTCTGTGCGGTATCTGTGTTACATATAACTATGTATCATGTATTTTAAGCATTTTATGTAGATGCAAAGATACTAAGCCAATCTCATGCTGATGCAAAGTGATGCCAAAACAAGTACTTCATGTCATACTGACCTGTGCTCTTTCCCTTTGCATTTGTTCTATTATATGCATTAAAACATAGATAAACTTCTACTAAGTACAAGGAAACAAAAAGTTTTCAAACCTTTGGAACATGAAGTTAAATTTTACTTCAAATGCTTTATCTTGACTTGGTAATTTACAAATGTAAATGAATTTAAACATTTTTTATTAGACTTGTGTGCCAATATAACTTACATTTCCAACTAACACAGTTAAGCCACAGCACCTTTTCTAAGGATGATTACATCTCAGTAAGAATAATATAATGTATAAATGTTTAATGTGCTTTACTTGTCTGAAAATCTAACTATAAATAAAAACAAAATCAAGAAGGTTATTACCTCTGTCCATGTTATCCCAGTCTGATTAAGTGCCAGAATCATCAATTTTGAAAATACACTAGATACAGAAATTGATGTAGATGGAAATTTCATTTTGTTTTCACTGTGTAAAAAGAATAAAGATTAGCATAAATTTAAATAAATGCAATTATTCATTAAATCACTAATTTAGAATTATGTAGTAAGGACAAAAATAATGTAAGCAATTTTTTTTTTAAAAATGTCACTGACAAGGTTTCACGTATTTAAAAATATTACAAAATATCCTACTTATATTCAAACTTATTTTTGCCTAATTTACTTTCCTATTCACAAATGCATAATTATTCATCTGTGGCTTCCCCCCCTTTTCTTTCCCTAAATTTTGAATAGGAAAGGAATGATTTTCATTACTATTAAATGAAACAAAGTCTGATTTGGGGGTTAAACTCCTTAGCATTGACTGAAACTATCTAGATCGAAACAAAACGTATGTAAAACTAAAGGATGTAACACCCACTGTTGATAGCAAAAATATCACTATCAAATAGTTAAAAGATTCAAATCTGCAGACTTCAAATAAGTTTTCATTACCTGCCCCCTAAAGAAGTTTTTGTTTCTTTCCTGAAGTATGATCTACCTGTATATTATGACAAAAAAATCTCTCGATGTAGTTATACTTACACATTTGTAAGTAATTTTTTCCCATTTAAACAAGCTCTGAGTGAGCTAGTGGAAGGCTAATCAATTTTATTCTTCTTCCAACATTCCTTGCGCAAAAAATTCATTAACAAACTTACTTGGTAATGTCTTTCTTTTTTAAAGTAAGCTCTTAACAGAAGGTCAAAACAATAAAAAACAGACTCAAACTATTTCATTTTGTAGTTGTAAGCTTCAAATTCCACCATCATCTCCATTTTGCATTCCAATTTTATCACAAATAACTTCTGAAAACCTGTTAGTCTAGTCTATTCTCAACAATGAAAAAATGGAAAAAATATTCTAGGTGAATTAAAATACATTTTCCATATTCTCATGTATGCTGATAATAATAAATCATGCCTACATATGCTTTATGCAAAGTTAGATCCTAATTTTACAAATAGCACCCAGGTTGTAACACCTGTTCAGTACTAAATATTGAAGAAAATGGAACACCTACAACTATTTTAAAAATATATTTTTGTCACATTAGCTATAAAAACAAATACAAAAATTGGGCTCACCTTTTTATCATATTAAAGTGGCATTTATTTCAATTTAGCTTACATGACTTTCAAATTATTTTAGCTACATTATGTGTACTGTACAGTGAAGGCTTTGGAAGCTGGTAATAGGACAACAGAGATCACATACACAAGCGTATACACATGTTGTTTAAGGACAAGATTTAAAAAAAGAAAGTATTTAAAAACTTAGCTCCAGTTAAAACCAGTATAGAGGCATTCAATTATCTTATAAAAGCTGACCCCATATCTAAAAGAGCCTCTTCTTTTCTGTCCCTACCCCCAAAGGCACAGAAACCCAAATATGAATATTTATACCTGATATTAAGTGTTTCCAGATTTGGAACTTGAGAAGCAATATCTGTGACTGTATCCCAAGATGACAACAGATTTTTTGATAGATTTATATGCCTGATATCTGAAATTTCATATTAAGAAAAGAAACATCTCAAATCTGAACTTCCCTTTCAGAAACTAGAATTATTATTATTTTTTTTAATCGAACAAGCAGAAATAGAATACATTTGTTTGCCCTAAGAGGTACTACCGTTCAGTTACAGCAAATTTTACATTGATTTGTGTTATAGAAACTTTACAAATCTAAAAATGGATTAATTTTGTATTGATAGGAATTCTTACCTGTCCTTATAAATGAACAAATATGCTTTGCATTTCTCTAACATAGCTGTAACATGCAGTATACTGAATACATTATTTGTTATATATTTGAAACCTGTGGTACCTACAGAACATATCAATTGTATTTTTGTGTGGTTATCTATTCTAGAGTTAAATTTAAAATATCCCATTGCTGGAAACTTCTGTAATTGCAGTCACAGTAGCAACCTATGACAACGTTGCTATTTTCATCCACAATCTGCATTCCCTTTTGAAAGTTGTAGGCTTCTACATTTTAACCCTGTAAGCATTGAAATAAGCTTCCAAATATAAACTAGTTTTAAACTTTTTTTTTTTTAATAAAAGGATACAAATACAGTTCCTCATTCCTCGAAGTGATCACTTGGAATGCTAAAATATGTACTTTATTTGTGGTATCATATTATATCGCACCTTCAAAAAAGGATACTAGCACATGTTCTGCCGATTTCCTCTTTCTGACCAGCATGGCTCACCGCACACTCACGCACTGAGATATCTACCAGTTGGTTCAGCTGGCTAAATGAGAAGGAACATTCTGTTAAGTAATCTTCGAACAGAAATAGGTACATTATATAAACACCTGGTTATTACAACCAAATTATTCTTTTCATAAATACCTCCTTTAGAATTGAGAATTGATATGCTGGAGTGTGTCCAAAGAAGGGCAACGAAGCTGGTGAGGGGTCTGGAGAACAAGTGCTACGAGGAGCGGCTGAGGGAGCTGGGGTTGTTTAGCCTGGAGAAGAGGAGGCTCAGGGGCAACCTTATCGCTCTCTACAGGTACCTTAAAGGAGGCTGTAGCGAGGTGGGGATTGGTCTCTTCTCCCAAGCAACAAGTAATAGGACAAGGGGAAATGGCCTCAAGTTGCACCAGGGGAGGTTTAGGTTGGATATTAGGAAAAATTTCTTCACTGAAAGGGTTGTGAAGCTCTGGAACAGGCTGCCCAGGGAAGTGGTTGAGTCACCATCCCTGGAAGTATTTAAAAGACGCATGGATGTGGTGCTTAGGGACATGGTTTACTGGTAGGCTTGGCAGTGCTAGGTTAATGGTTGGACTTGATGATCCTAGAGGTCTTTCCCAACCTAAATGATACTGCGATTCTATGAATTAGCACTGTACATTGTAGTATCTTTCTTGGATATTTGTACTTTCTTGGATTCTTATGCTACAAAATAGGTCTGGTTGAATCACACTTTCTTCCTCTCCCCCAACTACCTCTTCCCCTTCACTCCCCCCTCTCCTCTGCCTCCCCATGAAAAAACAACTGACACCCATCCAACTGAAAAAAAGAATCATAAAACAGACAAAATGTAGCTATGCAAACTGGAATTTAGTTGTAGTTTCCAAGTTAAACTTTTTTTTGGTAATACCTTTTGCAAGGGGTTCCAACTTATTTGGGCATTCTTTACATTACTCATCAAAAAAAAAAAAAAAAGAGCATTTTTGACTGCTAAGTGTGTTCTAGGAGACAAAGGAAGTACAGTTGTGGAATATCAGCTTGGAGAGGAGACTGCCACCTACTGAACTGATACCTCTCTGTTGCTGGAGGTCATTAAAACTGCACTCTATTACATATCATTAAGTTAGTTCCTTTTTTCTTACCCTCCCAGATATATGAATATTGACATGAACTGACTGAAAGATGCCATTACTAGCAGTACAGTGGCTTTCTGCCTTCCTTCTCTTAATTACGTACTCAGTGCTGATATGACTAAACAAAGATGAAACAAGAAATACTGTACAATACTCAGAAAATATAAAAATCCATCTATTTAAAAAGGAACATCAATGTGTATATGTGAACATAAAGTTATAAAACACATTACTGGTGATATGCGGGTCATCTTAACTGTGTGCTATGAGAATCTCCAGTTTACCATCCAGTCACCGAAATCTCAAGCATATCTATATTATTTTCAAATGTCTATTGTATTAAATTAAATTGTTCTCCATCGATTTCAATAACATGATATTTATCATTCAGCAGGAACCTCTTCTCTGGCCTGCCATAATGCCATGCTAAAATAAAAAAGTACCAACATGATAAAGCGCTGTAGCATTTGTAGACCCAAAGTTACTTGAATGTAGTTTGCATGCAAGATCTTGGCTAACTTAACAAGAAATTTTAGAGTAAGCTGAGGGGCAAGAAAGTCTGCCATTTCACCTAATCCAGTCTAATTTCAGGTTGCTGCCAAAAGAGATATGTACCTGTTTCTCTATATGCATTCTCCTAGCATTCCACAATTTGGCAACTGTGCGGCTGCTACACAACTTGAGTCAATTCACTGACCCAATGGAAAACTAACCCACAAAACAAGGGATGATTTCATGCTACATCAATGAGCTGAACCAGCTCACCTTTTGGTTCCATAACCACCAGGTTTGGGGTTCAAGTAAACAGCAGACACAGACAGAGAGTCATCTCTTTTGGCAGCAGCTCACAATCACGTCAGATAAAAAATATTATATGAAATTATACACTCAATATCAGAAATTTCAAATAACCTTATTTCATCAACAAGTTTCTTAAACATTCTTAGGGGAAACAGTGCTCTAATAACCATGGAATAATTACCCTAGTTGTTAAGGACCACATAATCTTGCTTTCCTTGTGGCTGAATTACTACTTGACAGCAGTGTATCTTAGATTTTCATATATTACACTTGCCTTTGTTGTTCTGCAATAGAATCCATGCCAACAAATTCCACGGTCTTCTTTCCAAATACTAATGTATTCTCTGCACCATTTTGAACATCTTGCTCATCATTCAATCCATACCGGTCCTTTACTGCAGTAAGAAAATCTACTCCAAAATTTGCCTTGTTTGGCCGGATAAATGATCCTCCCCTAGGATGCCTAAAAAAGAGCAGCCAGGAAATGGTGAAATATGAAAAGTTATCAACAGAATGATAAAAAAAAAAAAGAAAGTCTAAAAAGTACTGATATGTAGTTTTTTGAAAACACTGTGAACCAAAGCACTCAAAGGGAAATTTTACAGGCTAATTGGAGTCTTAGCTCAGTCTACGTCTGAGGAATACTCAGAATAGTAGGCATTCCCTCATTAAAATTCTCTTGAATAATTTGCTCATAATTCTAAGAGAACGCAGCTTTGTCCTTCCATCCACACAAATGACATAAGATGCAAATTGTACCACTTCTTATACTAACTCAAACTTTACAAAAAAAATCTAATACTAACTTGGTAAAATTTTGAAACTGAATATTCAGCAAAATTACTCAGCTAATGCACGTTATACACAGTCCTATGAAGTTTCTTATTTTTTTTTGAGCTGAGAAACACATGACGATTTCTTGCCATGCACTTGCTTTGACAATTTCTATCAAAAGTAGAAAGGAACTAGTAGGATGAAGTGGCAAAGACAAGTTGTGGGGATGGTATCACAGAACAGATGGAGGATCTGATAGGAGGATCAGCCAGAAAACAGCAGGAAGAAAATTGGTAGTTATGATTACCTGCCTGCCTTCCAGCTGAGAAGAGTACTGACTTTGGTTGGAAAGTACCCAAGAGGATGAAACCACTTATGTAAATAAAACTCCTCTTTTCAAAACAGCATGTAAACATCAAGTTGCTCATTAGCAAACCATAATATACATCATCAACTCTACAGAATCCAAAATTCTCTCAGAAAAACAGCAACTAGAGACCCTGAATCCTATTGCAAGTAGATGGAATAGCTTGGGCACCACATATTCACATTTTTATTAAAAGATCAGTACTGGATCCAGTACTGTGCCAGTTTTATTCATTAACATCTCTAGTATTTAAGTACCTTCATATCCTAATTAAGGATCTGGATAGAACCAAGATGGGCGCTTTAAAACAAGATCTCACTTTAAAACAATTTTCAGTTTACTTTTGTAGTAACTAAGTTTAGAGTGCAATGGTTACAAAACACACAAAAAGGCATGTTTACCCAGAGAACGTAAATCCAGTGTGTACTTTCATATTCAACAAGCATTTTCAATTACCTATATTTTTGATCTAGTAAACCTCTCTTAAGCCTTTCCTTCCATTTCTTTGAAGTTCTTCATAGTTTGCAGACATTTGATCAGTTCAAATGTTATTTCCTCTAATGTAAAAATTATGTGACACTTAACACCACTTCTTTAAACAATAAATCACATTTTCACTACCTTAATTATAACATCTCTTACACATGAAGTACATCACCCCTATTTTTGCATTTACTTAAGTCAAACTGCTTTGTAGATGGCAGACGCTGCATAATTCTACTAGGGGCCCCAGAAATAACGTTTCTTGTTCTCCTCTTTATCTGTAATTCACCCTAGATCCTGCTGTATGTTTATTCTGAAATCTGCTGTCCTTTTTCCTATCACCTTGACTCTCCCCATTTTGTCATCTCTATTCCTCTGCACTCAACAATTCTGCTACTTCTTTCCTCTCCCCAACCCTCTCATCAGAGCTAATCTGGACCCCCACATCTGCATCCTTCTCGTCATGCCATTTCATTTATCCATTTATCCTGGCATAACCAAAACCTTTGGGTCTCTCCATCACCATAGCCCTTCCTAAGACCATTTCTGTCCTCTCAGGTCACCATTTCTATTCACACTCTTTCCTCTCATTGTCTTTGCAGGAGCCAGTTCTATCCTCGGGGAAAAAAAAATGTGAAGAAAACTAGCTACGTTGCTTTCTCAAGCACTAGGATAATTTGAAGCTACAGAAAAAGTATGGTGCGTTTCCTCTCTCAAGCCCCTCCTATTTTTTTGTTTGGATTGTAGGAAGATCATAGGGTTTTTCTCTCCTGCTCCTGTCACTTCTGAGTACTCTCTCCCTTCCAGTGCTATCTTATCCATTCCACAGCCTAAGTTTCTTTTTCAGTTCCATTTTATTAATTTGATCTACTTTTTCAAGAACTGTCACAGAGAAGGACAAAAAAGGAGATTTTGCAATAAGAATCTATTTTCAGGCAAAATTATTACATATTCAAGGAGAGAG
Source organism: Anseranas semipalmata (assembly GCA_013399115.1). Taxonomy (NCBI): domain Eukaryota; kingdom Metazoa; phylum Chordata; class Aves; order Anseriformes; family Anseranatidae; genus Anseranas; species Anseranas semipalmata. The sequence goes on from VXAA01003009.1 coordinate 820,552, forward strand.
GTCACTTACCTGTAACTTGTTTTCCCTAAAATACACTGCCTGTATTAAGTTTCACACTAGGGAACATAAGCTGTACAAGACTTACGTACACATCACACAACCAATGTACAGCACCTGGACTTGTGAAGACACACGCCTACCTGCAATCAGTCTCCATAACTGGGAAACAAACAGGTAATTCCTAATCCAAAGAGTCACCCAGTACGCATACCGTTAGAGGGAAGGACGTGAGTACTAATCATCAACCTGAGTAAAGCTGAGCGTTTGGAAGTCTGAGAACAGGGATTTTGCTCTGATGTGTGTAAAAGGTCCTGCAACCAGGACAATGCAGTGCACAGAAGTGAAGTGGTTGAAGATATACCCCAACTTCCTTAAACAGAAAATCTGGAATGTGCCCAGGTGGGGCTCGGACAACCAGCTGGCTCTGGTTAGCGACTGACACTTCTTACTGACTTTTAAAATAGAAAGGTTGACCCCAATCTCGGAAGTCAGCCTGTAGGACACTTTCTATTCACAACTCAGTAGCCTGAAGCAATACAGCCCATCTGCTAGCATGCTAAGGGCCCTTGAAAGATGCACATTAAAATTCAGATTAGCTATCAGTTTCTACTGTTTAACCATTTCCCTGAAAAAAAAGAGGAAATCTGGCAGCATTCTTCTTTGCTAATGAAAAACAAAGCAGCAGTACTGCCTACTGTTACAGGTATGTGATGGCTCTTCACGTACTAGTAGAATGTCACACACATGCACTTCTCAGTGCCTCAAGTGTAACACAGGAGTACATAAGCTGTGCTCTGCCAACAGCTACACATCTGAGCACGCTTCTCAGCCAAGGAGAGAGCTCTCGGCATTATCTGCCTGGATTGTAAAGGTAGATGGAAGGGTTTCTTTGCTCAGTACTGGCTGCTCTCAACAACTACCCCAAGGCAATTATCATCATGGCTGGAGGCATACGCACTACAAGGATCAGAGGGTGTCATAAGTTATAGCCATTTGTATCCATGCACATCTTGTCTAGATGGGCTCTAAACGGATCTTCTCCTTTAAGGGAAAGGCCCTCAATAGATCAGACTTCTTTTAGAAGAATCTACGCACTGCAGTAAAGAAAACCCTTCAAATTTGTTTTAGAATAGAGACTGTGATAGCTGTGACATCAAACAAGGCATGTAAGTGACACCTAGGACTACTCTGCTATGGTGTATCAAATTCCTGACTGCACAGCAGAAGCTTTGCAAACATCAGCAAGTAATTGAAGTTCTTGTAAGTTTACCTCAGTCAAACAGACATGAAAGCTGAGTCTGAGCTTTCACAAAACAAGGAAAGAAAAAAAAAGGCGACATCTGCAGTTCCAGATGCTCATCTGAAGGCTCTGCTGGTGCACACGACACATTTGAATAGTGGTTAGGGCCAACAGTTTTGTTTCAACACCCTTCTATTGCCAGCAGAGAGCAGAAGCCTCAGCTGGGTACAGCACCACACAGTGAAACAATCCAAACTTCCTATCTGGGATCTGAGGCTAAAAGGAATCTTGGGAGCGCATTCTCCCCTTGTTAAACAGCAACTGTTTTTTCTTCATAGACACTAAAATGATATTGACTTCTTCCTGTATTTGAAGAATTTGTTTGTGCTCTATGTAGATATTTCTGGAGGTGAATCTGTCATTCGCAAATGAGAGAGAGTTTAATTTAATATAAACAGATCTTTTTTTAGGCAGGAACATAAATGTCATACAAACAGTAACATCTGATGGTCACAAATGCTGTCTGTAAATTTAAAAACATGCCCCTACACAACATATTAAACTCACTGAAGAAGAAACTGAAAACGTGTAATGCCTTTGCAAGGACAACTTGGCATTTCAGGACTACAAAAATACACAGAAGTCAAAATTCCCACCAGAAGAAAACTTAATAATGCAAAGGGGGAAAAAAAGTCACAAATGGCTGGGAAGCGGTTGCAACTCTGCCTGGCTGAACACATCACAGAAGCAAGCTTCCCAGTTACTGCACTTCCCTCCTTTTCTCTGTCTTCCTCTGAAAGGCAAACCTGGGGAAAGAAGTTACAATTTCATGGGGTCAATACTTCTAATAACTGTATTAGGTGAAAAATCAAATCGGGATTCCTCTGGAAAGTGAGCTGGGAAGAACAAAGCTATTCTTTAGCAGGAGAGAACACATCCCCTTCAATTATGAATCAAAATACTCTGTGTGATAAAACAGGAAGTCACTCCCAGCTCATGAGGCAAGCAGGCAAGTATGTCAGCTAGTACAGGGGAATCCAAACATCTCCCCAGCAAAATGGTGTGGATAAAAACAGCCGCTAAAATAGCAATGCCCGTGTAAACACTGTGTGTGAATGGAATACCTGAAACCGTCTGAGAGGATGTCTGTCTGAAAACTCAGTACAGTTAAGGAGGAAGATGACCCTTCTGCCAGATTAAGCAGTAACCAGGGAATTACCCGTGGACTTTTCTGCGGTGGAGACTTGGCTTGAAAGGAAGCATAAAAGCAGCCTAAACACCTGTAACTGGGGGGGAGAGAGAAGAGGGTACCAGAGAGAAGAGAGCAGCAGTCAAGGCCTGGTCTGAGGCTGCCAAGTCACCCTGCCAGCAGCACGACCTCTCCCTAGGCCAGACAGAGCTGTCCCCGGTCAAGTGCCGAGGTGAGCCTGTGCCCAGGAGGGGACAGACATGGTGGGGAGCAAACGTGTGCCCCACATCTCAATGCGCACGGAGGAGCTTGGTAGAGCTTTCTGCCCGCACGTGCATTAGCAGATTGCAGGAAGCAAGGCAGAGACACAGGAGCTGGAGCACCCACGTCTCCCACAGGAGGTGTGCGCAGTGAGAGGACTCACATGCCCAGGGCAGGCGCAGGCGCTCGTAACCCACATCTGCTGGGGTGGGACACGCGTGTAGCCCTGGGAATGGCTGCGTGGGACCAGAACTTCGTTCTGAAAGCGTACTCTGGTTTCAAACGCTGTGAGTACATTTTAACACTATTTTAAGGCTTGATTACTCGCTTCTCATTTCTCTTGAGGCGTTGTAGAATACAGCTTACTTTATTACATGATACACTACTGCAACTGACATCTAAAATAATAGCTTCCTTACTCATCAGGAAACAAGACTTTATTATCAGGAAAAAGATTCACAAAAATGCCACTAGAGTATGCACTGTCATTTCCAGCTAATCCAGATTTGATGAACATGCTCACGATGTCAGCATAGTTTGAAGCACTGATGTGTTGTTCTTTGGTTCTCAGATTCTTAAGAAGTTGAATTCATATCACATAATATACGATTCAGACAAACATATTGCCATGAAACATACAAGTTTAGGTGGTATTTCCACAAAACTTATTACATAGACCACATATAGCTGTATGCAGACCTACTGACTTATCCAGATAAGGACTACTAAGAGGATCCTTTGGTAAGGAAAATTTCATATTCAGTTTTACTTTCCTCTTACGATGTCATTTTGAAACATCACTGTGAAAGATTTTTTTTTTTTAAAAGCACCCCTTTCAAAATTACCTTAGAAAGAATTAAAAATAACAACTTCCCTCCTTTCACTGCATTTGTTTACAGTATAAGGTACTCCTGCAGCTGCTTTTGCTTATCAGAATTCAGGGAGTTAGAGAAGCAGGTTTCTAAGCAAAGGATACTATTGACAAGGTTTGAGAAAAAAAAATATAACAAATTTTATTTATTTTTATATATGTATATATACACATTATATAAAGAAACAATGTAAAAAATTACTACTACTGTTTGAGGAAAAAATAGAGAAGTGAGACTTTTTTTTTTTGTTATCTTCTTGACAAAATAAGGTATTCACTTTTATTGAAGTTTGCCTACATCTTCACAATCGGTACACGAACTACAAACCAGTCTGCACACAGGAAGTTATGTCTGCTCTCTTAGTCTCCAGAAATACTCCAGAAAGCAGAATACAAAAAAGAAGTATTGTATGAACAACATGTTTAAAGATCACTACATTTAAAGTTGTTATGGATATATGCAGCTTCACTCAGAAAGCCGATTTTTACAACAAGAATTGAGATAATTCTCTGAGCTCGTGGTTCCTGGGAGCATACTAATGGTTGCTAGAAAAGCAAAAGAGTCTGCACATGTGTACATAAATACAGACACATATAAACCACCCAAGTTTCTAAAATATGCCCAGAAGACGTTCAATTGCTTCTGCTGTCCACAGAGATTTGGAATGGTCAGCCAATTACTTTTACTATTTCTCCTACAGCAAAAAATAACTATCTTTAACTTGGAAACTGCTTCAATTGAATTCAAAGCATTTGAGAAGCAACTTCTGCCAACAAATTCAGGAGACACAGTTGTCTTAAGAACATAGTTTTCTATTCTTTAGCTAAGAAAAATCCAGAAACATTGAATTTCTTTTCTTCCATCAAAAAATATCCTTATCCTCCTTAAGCCTCGCCTTATTTTTATCATTAGATACAAGGAAAAAAAAAATCAGTTCTCATATTTCTTTGTTTTTTCTAAAGACCAGATTTTGTGTTATCATCTCATTTTTTGATAATGAGGTCTCTAGAGCTCCCACCATACACAAATGTGGAAGTTAAGAAGACACAGTCTAAGATTTCTGATTTGTGCTATTGAACATGATCTACCTCTTCCCTGTTTGGCTAAGGGTAGTAGACAGTATTCCCAGTAAGGATTTCAAAATAGCTACTTTTTTAATTTTGAATTATTTCATAGGTAAATTCTATTGATTCTGTCTGAGACCAAACAGCTCTGCATGCTGGCTTGAGAACAACTTTCATGGTAACAAAGTATATTCTCTAACAAGCCCTGAACTGCTGTCAGGTCTTGATACAAGTTCAGAAGCCTCCTTTGCTACCTCATGGTATTCCATTTGTCCCCCAAAGATATTTCAGCAGATAGAAGACTAGACTTACTTTCCCCACAATACAGAAATAATCATTTTAATCCCAGTTATTTTTCTTCTATGTGACATTTCACAGCAACAGTACAGTTCTCAGTCCCTTCCATATCATAGTGCTATAATTCAGATAGGAGAAAGTGGTAAGACTCATCTACTCATAAAAATGGAAGCAATCATGATGTCTGCAAGCTGAAGATGCATGCTCTAGAGTTAGCAAACACATGCACCATGACTACGTGTTTTTAATTACTCTTTCAGAAGAAATTCTCCTAATGAATTCTTTCTGTTGAATCATCCATTGAGAGCAAAATAAAGTAGATATACAAATATACCACTTCTGGCTCAGAAAAATCTTTGAACCATGACTAGCTAAAGCTAGCAAGACTCTAGAAAACTGTTGCTACGTACTTGTCTTGTTCTTTCTCGCTCCTCCAGTCATCTGCTATTAGTCAATGTCAGACAAATCTCTGGACTGACTTCATTCATCTATTCTTATGAGTTTCATTCACATGCAAGTTGGAAAAAAAAAAGATGATTTGCTTATCTTCACATCAGTGACTTTAACTTTCCTCAACATAATTAACACGAGGAATTCATTTCAGAGAAGTCTTACATTTTCTAACAAACCAAAGCAGACACACATCCTAAAGCAAGACCACAGGCAACTTCTAATTTATTTTCTTGTTTTGTCACTTTCCTTCATATTTTCAGAAGCCTTCAATTAATTCTAAGTGTTCACTCTCACAGAATTTGATTTATATTAGATTTATTTTACTTGAATGAGCACTCAAACAGTTAGGAACAAATAGTAATTAAACTGCCCTTTTACAGTTACTACCACCCTGTGAACCTAGGAGGAGGACAAAAACACCTAGAAATCTGTTCTCCATTTTGTCTTGTTAACATAAGACCGGCTGTGATCCAGTGGTCAAAACAAACATCCATATCATCCACACCCTTTCTCCAAAAACAGCCCATAGAAAATGGTTGGGAAAAATATGAAAGCAGGGCAAGTATTTTAATGATATAGCCTCAGAATATTCTCTTATCCTTTACCAATTCACTGCTCAGGAACTCACTGAGCTAGCAGCCGTTAGTATTTAAGAGTCATTGATGGACTTTTCTTCTACGAATTCATGCAGTTTTTTTTTTTTTAACTCAAACTTTCAGCAGCTGCAGTGTCCTCTGAGATGGAAATCAACAGCTTGCTGCTGTTAGCCCTGCAGTCCTGCATTCCCCAATTTCAAACATGTTAAGTGTTTGAGTCTTCAACCCTAAATATAATGTATGTATATACTTATAGAAAAAAAAAAGAGCCCTCACAGCTACACTGTGTTTTGCACACATTAAATGCAATTGAACTTACTTAACAATTACTCAGTGGCATAAGTATCATCCAAATCATTGTCAGGACGGTATTTCCCTTAACAATATGCATGCAAGTCATCTTAAATCCAAATCTAAGCTATATCTGAGACAGTTAATAAGGACCAATACTTCATTTACATAAGGAAGTAAGTAGGACATGCTGATTTTCTTACTGAAGTAGAAGGTAAAGGCCTACTTAGGACAAATATCCAAAAAAACACATTTTATTACATACTCCGAAACCACCACTTGTATTTTCCAAGTGTTTACCGCATTCTAATCCCTCTAACCGGATCAATAACAATGCAACAGCCTTTATGGCATAGCTGGTCACAGCATTCAGATTTATTATCTTTTTAAATATCAGCCAACTGATAACAAAAGGATTTGTCCAAGAAATTGAGAAAGGGCATTTTTCTATGACCATCTTGCTAATATGCATGGCACGTTAACACTGGGAATCAACTCACCTGCATTTAAAGTACTGTGTTCCTTCATAGGTACCATCATGTCTTCCTCTCTGAGGATCATCCCATTCCACTCCAAGCCAAATTCCTGAAAAATATGGTAGATACATTTTCAAATGTATGGCATCATAGCCACAGAAACATTATGGAACAAACCTCTAAAGTTCATCTTGCTTAACCTTCCCTCTCAAAGCAAGAGACTATCACCAGCACTAGATCAGGTTAGACAGTTAAGTCCCTACTGAGCCAGGTCTTCAAAATCTCCAAGAGAGATTCCAACCTCTCTGGGCAGCCTATTCCAGTGCCACATTATTTCTGTAGTGAAAAAGATTATCCTGCTGTCCAATCTGAACCTTCCAAACCACAATTTGTGGCTGTTGCCCCTTGTTATTTAAGAATTTGACTCTGTTATCTTTGTAACTGTCTTTCAAATGGCAATAGGTGACTGTTTGATGCCACTTAATGTCTCCCTTTACCACACTAACCAAGCCTGGCTCCCTCAACCTCTCTTCAAGAAAGGTGTGGTCTATGCCCTTGACCCCCTTGGCAGCCCTCCACTGGATTCTCTCCCGTTTATCCACATCCCTCTTGAACTGGGATGACCCAAACCAGATACATTATTCTGAGTGCAACCTTATCAAGAACCTCTGCCCTCAGAAGGGACAAGAGCTTCCCCTAATCTGTCCCCCAGATATCAGCCAGATGTCAAGTCATTGATTACCACTTCCCCTAATCTGTCCCCCAGATATCAGCCAGATGTCAAGTCATTGATTACCACTTTTCCGCTTGACAGACCTGTGGACTTTGAACCCACTTAACAGTCCTTTCATCTGTCTTGTACCTCTCTAGCTTCCAAATGATTTTTTATTAGAGACAGTGTAAAAAGCCTTATTAAAGTCAAGGAACACTACATCCCCCATTCTCTTTGTCCACATTCCCAGTCATATCATCACAGAAGGCAATCAGGTTGGCCAAGAAGGACCTGTTCTTTTTGACAAGTATCAAGTATTCCCAACTGCCATTTTGTCCTTCATACACCTGGAAATGGATTCCAGGGGAACACGCTTCATGATCTTTATGGGATCAGAGGTAAGGCTGATGAATCTACAGCTCCCTGTCATCTTTCTTTCCTCTTCTAGAACTGGGTGCAATGTTAGCCTCCTTCAAGCATTAGCAATCTTCCCATCCCGTCACCACCGTTTTTCCAAAGATGGCATACAGTGCTCTTACAATCAGAGCGGTCAGATCTTTCAGCAAACTGGGCTGAATCTTATTTGACCCCATGGATTTGGGTATGGTATCAAAGGAGCACCTAGTCTGTTGATCTGTCGCTGTCGTCTGTCTGTCTCCTCAAACTGTGCCTGTACACAGCAAGATCAGGGAACACTGTCCAGGAAAGCTAATGGGAAAAGGAAGGCAGTAAGAGCTTTCCGTCGTAAAGAAATTGTAACCAATTTCAACCAGAAGTGCTTCTTAGGCTCCTTTTGACAACTTTGATGTCTTAAAAACAAACAAACAAACAAACTTATCTGGGTTGGAAGCTGCCATATCTACAGAAGAACAACACAGAAAAAAAAACCAGTTTGTAAATTGCCACATTCTCCGTGTCATTTCCTTCAGCTGAGAAGAGTACCGCCAGCATTTAAAACCAGACGTTGCACGCGAAGGTTGCTCGCCGTAGCTCTGCTTACCTGCAGCGGGCGGCACGCTGCCCACGTACCGCACGGTCGCGTACTCCGTGCCGCACACGACTCGCTGTCCCAGCGCGTCGGGGGGCGCCCGGGCGGCCATGCTGGGCGACGCCGGCCCGAGGCAGGCGCAGCCCTGCAGGGACAGGGGCGAGGCCCGTAACACCCGCAGACCTCCCTCGCGGCGCGGCCGTTACTGCGCGCGGCGGGCGCGGCCGTTGGAGCAAGCAACCGCCGCTTGGCGCGGG
>VXAA01003009.1:829275-854633 GCA_013399115.1 Anseranas semipalmata
GACGCGCTGCCATTGGCCGCGAGCCGCCCTATCTTGGCCTCTATTGGCCTACACGCATTTTCGACCCTGCCCTTCGCGGGCAATAGGCACGAGGCGTCGGCGCCGCAGCGCCTTCTGGGTAATGCAGTTCATCGAGGCTCCCTTTTCCGCGCGGGCTTCCCGCCTCTGGACTACACCTCCCAACATGCCGTGGGGCAGGGGGGCGGGAAAAAGACATCCGGCGTTCCAGCGCCCAGTGGCGCGGAGGCTGCGCGGGCATGGGTCCCGGTGCGAGCGCGACTGCAAGGGCGGTAGCACCGGGTGCTCCTGCTCCCCGCGTCTGGCTCGTTCACCGTCCCCCAGTACGAACCCGAGCGCATGCACTGAACTCCATCCTGGGCGTCAGCCTGAAACTGAGCTACTTTTGTTTTTCCTTGTCAGATATGCTCGTGCGAATCCCCAAAGAAACAGTATTTTTCCACCATCTTTCTGACCCTAGCAGCACGGTTATAGATAATTCAGGCAGTCTGAGAATCTACATGCATATTGTTCACTTTTTTGTATTTAGTATTTCTAAGATGACACTGAAAATAGCATAATTTACTGTTTATTCTATTTCTTTGCACTGTTTCTTCTGTTTTAGCACTATAATCAACAAATAGGTACGGTTCACCCAAGATACTTGGCTTTATTTGATCAGAAACAGGACAGTGCCAATAAAACAACTATACCTTATCAAGAAAGTTTGCCTGCTACTAGAGTTACAACTTCTGCATTTTATAAGTGCCTAAATAAAAGATTTAACTTCAAAATTTCTTGAACACTCATTTTGGTTGATGTGAAACGCAAGAAAATGGGATTATAGCACCCTTTTTATATTTCTGGGAATAGCAATGACAATTCCTTCATAAGGTTTTTATTTTAACCTGTACACCCTCATCCCAGCCCCAAAAAGAAGAGAACATAATTAGCAAGAGGCTCTTTAGTTAACTCCTACAGTTTTTCTGTGGCTTTAGTTCCACGTCTGCATGTATTAACTCCACAATTATCTGAAAGTCTATTTTTAAATAAATTTGTTTCTTCCTTGCAAATACTTTTATTTTTCTCCCTTTGATTTGCTCACATAGCTTTGGTGCCATGTGCACCTGGGTGCTTAATAACTTAAGTCAATGCAGAGTTGTTATGCCGCCCTCAGCTAACAGAAGTTCACTGCAGGCTAGCATATGCTAGATTACAGCAAGATGACAGGCCAGTTTTTATATGTATTTCAAAACAGCATAACAAAAGAGTATGAATTTACCACTTTTTTTTTTTTCTCCAGACTTCAGTTATTACTTTAACCATTAAGTAACTTTTATCAGATGTTCCAGAAATAACAACTGAACATTATGAAGAGAGTGAAAATAATCTATTGTGATCCAGAGAAGACGCAAGTGCTCGCTGGCAACGTATCATATAATTCATATACCAAGTGAGTAGAGAGTATTTTCATGGATTGTTTTTGAGTTCAAAAGCAGAACGTTATATAGGATTTCTTCTCATCAGAGTTGCTCACATGAGGTTTTGCAGCGCTGTCCCTGGAAGTGCCACGTTAGGCCTTCTTGGGAGTATCTCCTACCGCTCTCTATGCTGTAGTAAACTGAGTTGCTCAGCAAATGCCTTTTCAATGAGCTAGGTGACAACTTGTTCCATAGGGTACACAGGTGAGGAACACTGTCAGGATTCATGTGGTTTAACCTGCATCTTTACTGTACACGTTGTAGGTCATATGCTTGAATGGAAATAGATTCATGAATCATGGATTATTCCTAGCCACACCAGCTGAACCAGTGACAAGTGTGAATGTGTACATGAAGACAGTAAAGAAAAATGTGAGAGCTTAGGCTTACGCTGGTAGTAAAAAAAACACAGAACAACCAACCAGCCAAACCCACCCTCCCACCCCCAAATTACTATCTGTGCACAAAGTCCTTACTTTTCTGCTATAATGTTGATAATCACTGAAGAAGGAAGTAAGTCAGCATCAAAACAATGATTTGTTTCTATTTTGTCACCTCCTCGCCAAGTTGCTGTCTGAAGTCATTTAAAAGAAAATGCTGCAGAAAAGGTGAACACTGGTGGTGAGGTCTAATAGAAGTTATCCAGGAAGGATGTTAAGGTGAGGTAATGATCAAATCAAGTCAGCATGTAACAGATTATGTTTCCCTGGCTTCAAGAATAGGTAAATTGTTAGAGAAAGAAAATTACAGTAATGGAACAATGTACTCTTTTTTATCTGTACTTTCAATCAAAACCTTAAGATGATATATGCAACTTATTTACATAAGTTTAAATGATTTATTCTGATAGTTTAGTATCTCTTACACTACATTTGTAAAGCAAGAAGGGAAGCTCAGGGAAACTGAACACGCTCGTTTGCCTTTCCTAACAAAGTGAATGAGATGCTGTAAAACAAGGTGAAATTATGAGGCAGCCTCAGGAGCCTAAAATGGGTATTCTTATTCCCTCAAATCCTTTCTCTGTCTCTGCTTTTGCCCTGTCCACCTGCCAGCTTTGGCATTCATCAGGCTTTTGTTGAGTGGAATAATTCATTAAACAAAAAAGTAACTCCTCTTCCCCCTGGTTAGCAAGTTAAACTGTTTCACAGAGAGGACTAACGAGTGATACCAACAAAGCAAAATAAATATTGAAAGCAAATAGGTAGGAGAGGTAAAGAAGCTCCAAGTATAAGGGAAAAAAATAATTTATGGCAATACGAAATGTTTCATGCCTTAGCTTCTTGGAAAAAAAAAGCGTTTCTAGCATTTCAAGATTGCAGAAAATCTTGGACTACTTCTGTGAAGGCAAAGGATGAGCCAAGATTTAAAATTTCAGAAGCAGACCAGACTATTTTGTTTGTCCAAGATCAAAAAGAAGTTTGATGGTATCATGTGTGCTATGGTATTAGTAACAAAACAGAAATATAGCTGAGGAAGGAAAAGAATTATCTTGAAAGTACTGAGCAAATAATACAAAGAACATAGTAAATATCAAACCTGAAATGTAAAATGTTGAGATTAAGACAGAACAAAGAGCAACAGATGCCTATATAGCTCTTGTACATGAATAAAAGCCTGGCCCAAATCAGTGCTAAAGACATTAGACTTCAAATCAATTTTTACATAAAAAGGTGGAAAAAATACACAAAAGCCTTGCTTTTATACCATAAATTAGCTTTTAACAATAAGTGGGAAAAGAAGCCATTAATAGAGGAAATTTCCATAGCACATGGAGGCATTTAGGTATTTAATAATTAGCACGATCAACTATCAAGGTGAAGGCTTAAAGAAATACCACTTTCTTTTTTATCACTACCATGAACATTTTCTGAAATATCGATGTCTATTTTCCATACCCTAAATTTAAGCCTGTGTTTATGGAAGGCAAGTAAAAATACAGAATTAAAGCTATGTATAAAGCATTGGGGAAAACGAACTTGGAAAAGACAAAATACAAAATCTAACTGCATTACAGTTGTAAGGCCTTTTACCACTAGTTTTAAAAGCTCATGTCTGCACACACGTCAGCTGCTAATCACATCAGTAACAACCATCACATCTCAAATTACAGATTCACTTAATATTAAATATCAGACTTTATACTTATCAGATCCTGACCTCTATCATTTCTAGTTAATTTCTCTTGCCATCTCATTCCTCCCACTGTTTTACACCAACTCATGTTTGCTTTGCAGATTAAGCTTTTCCCTCACATTAACTACATTTCATTAATAAGTTCTTTTAGAGCTAGGCTGGAAGAACTAGATTTGTATATAGGATGGTGCAAGGTAGCATTTCTATCACAATTACAGGAACAGAGCAACATAGATAAAAATTACCAAGCAACAGATTTACAGGAGAATACTGATAAGCATAATTGCGACTACATGTTTTAACCAAATAAAGTATCTCCTTGCTGCAGAAGAACTCTGGGAAAGAGTAGATTCTAAAACACTGGTTCTGCAGTGAATGATGAGTTGTGAGTTCAGAGTTTGTCTGTCTGTTACACAGAGTAACAGTAAGGAATAAGAATCCTTGGTAAAACGTGAAGACGAGGATCAAGAAGTAGCATAGCACTTCTAGTGCAGCAGAACACAAGTAGAAGTGTTTGCTGAAGTTCATCTGAATGCATACTGTATCTGCTTCCTTGAAAATAAGTCAAATTACACACAGAAAATGCCATTTAGGCTTTAAGTGTGAACTTGGAGACACGCACATGAAAGTGCAGAAGAAAGGTTTACCGAGTGGGAAAGGCTTAACTTTTTCACCTTCGCGTGGTCATTTCTTTGTAACCTGTGAGGTACACTGAAATTCATAAAAGGTTTTTATTACAGGATCTTTGACCAATTGCAGAACTGTGAAGCTCACTGTCTTACCAAAAAAAAAAAAAAAAAAAAAAAAAGAAGAGAATATGCATACTAACCTGAAAAGTTAATATAAGAAAATAAAAGAAGGAAGAGGATAGCTAATTAAGTAGTTTGGGGTTAAATGTGAGTTGTGAGAGATGACAGCTAAGAATTCTAAAGCTATTGTAAAATAGTCCCATTTTTATAGCCTAAACTGGATTACTACTTACACTAACCACAAAACATGAAAACAGCTGACTTTTTCTACAGAATATGCATTCTGCTCAACATACAAATTTATTTCCTCTACCTTTTAAATCACAATCAGGAAGTTATAAAAGGTTTAGTAATAACTGGAGTTATTGGAGATGCATAGTTCACGTACATATTTATAAAGAACATACAGAGATTCTACCCATGTGGCAGAACTTTTTTTTTTATTATTATAATCTTTGCAACATTCGCAGAGAATGTGTCAGACCTCCTTTATCCTCTGTTCATGAACAGGGATAGCATGCCAGTCACACCATACCTTATGCACTTCACTATGGAATCTGCAAGATACTCTTGATGGCTTCTGAGGGAAAGGGAAATAACACACAAAGACCACACAATTCAAAGTACTTTTCCTGTCTCAGATTAAAGAGCTCATGCGGTAACCTTCACACATTTTCCTAGAGGTAAGAGTTAGTGTCTTCCGCATGAACAGTAATTACAAGGTTGCTTTACCGAGAGTTGCATTAGCTCTAGGCATCTCCAGAATAGCGTAGTATTGAAGGAGAGAGTACATACAATCATGATATGATTTTCATTACAATTGATGCGGGTAACATCACCATGTAAGAGGCGAAGACAGATGTCACATCCAACCCCCGAGAAATGCACTTACACAACTAAATGAATTCCGCAGCCAAAGAGAACTCTCATGCTGCTTTAAGGAAGTGATTTGCCTAACGTGGCTCAACGCCAGGAACTTGTACCAGGGCCAATATCGGAGAATATAAATGAAGATACAATGCCTCATCTTCTGGCACCAAATATAAAATCTGCCTTGACTAGGGCACATCATCACTGCTGCTGCTTAATGATGCTTTAGCTGCTTATGAGATGCAGGGAAAAGATTTCAGCCTTTCCAACTTCTGAATACATTAAGAAAAACCCTGAAAGGTCTCCATTTATTCTAACCAAAATGAAGAGCAACAATGCTACGCTTCTAAGCATTTTAAGATATACCTTCAGAATATGCTTTGAATACTGGTATCAAAAGCCTGATATCAAAATACCAGACAGAAGAGCAAGACAGAGCTGTATGGTTTCTTGTTGGTCCAGTTGCCTTGTTCAGAGGTACTTTTCTCTTCTTACCTGTTTGTAATTTAAAGGGCCCATAGCTGGAAAGCTTCCAGTGTAGCTACTCCTAAGTTAATGGATCCATGTTTTACGAGATACAGTATTAGAATAAATACTGAGATGAGTTGCCAGAATAAACCCAAGAACTGACTACACAGCAGAAATCTCAGATGGTAGAAAAAAAAGTTTTAAAAATAAAACCCCTACTACCTTATCAAGAAAGTTTGCCTACACAACTCTTTACATCCAGCAATTGAGCAGAAATGAAACGGCACTAAGTGCACTTTGCACTGTATATATACTAATCGTAATATCTTAGTAGGCACAAGGATGTCTTATACAGTAAGACTAGGAGATTCTCCTGACAACAATATGTTTTTCAGTGCTCTCCCCCATTCAACATCAGTTGCAACAGTGCTTAGAAACTCCCAAGACATGGCACAAAATAAACACTGCACTTTGCTGCAGATGGTATTTTTTCATAAAAGTATTTTACAGGCTTTACTAAGCACTGCAAATTAAGAAAGAAGAAATACAGTCACTGTCATTAACATTAAATAAAAGACACCTTTCACCACCTCTAAGCTAGTCAATCCTGGCAACCAGGTCCATTCAGTGAAAAGGCTACTATTCTGTGCCTAATCACAGAGCAGAGACAAAGATCCCTCCTCAGCATGCAGATAAAAGGAATAAGCTATCTATATCTACATAATGTCTCTGACTAAAAGCAGTCATCCTGAATTTTTTCATGCTTGATCACTCTTGGAAGAATCCCAAGGCTTGCTAAAGGAAGACATTATAGCAACCTTCTTCAGTTAGTTTTCTCAGTGGGTTGAGGTAGTGACTCCCTGTTTTCCAGGTACAGTAAGTGAACACATGCACACAACTGTTCTTCAGCTGTTAGAAGGCAAGTACCTCTGGCCATTTCTTTTGAGAGCATGCTATCAGCTTAACAACACTGCTGATAGCACCAGTCCTACCTTTGATCCGAACCATAACCTCCCTACATCAGAGCCAAGCTTTACATGGCTGTGAAGACTAAGGAAACTGAAGCTGGTTAAAACCAGCCCAGCAACAAACATTTGTATTTGTGTGTGTGTACACAAGTGAGCAGAGATTTTTGTCACTTATCAGGCCACCCCTCTAATCCAGTTCTCAGTTCAATGCAGGTATGTCTGTGTATATCATTTTAAAACAACATTTAAGCAATTAACAAAACTGAAGTAGTACTGCAGCTTATAAAACAAGATACCGTACTTTGTTTTAGCCAAAAGTAACAAAAGTTGTCCCTATGGAGAGACATATAACATGCTTCCTGATACAAATTCAGAACATGAGTGCAGTATGAATTATGAATCAACTCCTGGAGAACCAGCTCTCAATTAAAAGCACAGATTAAAGAGACCCACACCAATCAGTGTCATAAAGTTACCTGCTGTGAATCCCACTCCATTCCTAATAGCAGCTTACTATGTTGCTATTTGAAGTTACATGTTTGAGATCTAATACATAGATTTAAGTCCCAGGCTACAAAATATTTGACAGTTTGAAAATCTAAAACCAGGCAATCAAAGTTATTCACTGCAGAGCCGGAATCAGTGGCAAATTCATGCTTTGCTGATGTGATAGAATATATTCCCTAAGGTACGCAGAAGTCTCTATAAAGCTACCATTTCAGTCTAAACATTAGTCTCACTTGGATATAAAATATCTTTTACAATCTGTATTCCCCTGAAAATATCCTCAGACACTTGATAGGATATTCACATTAGAATTAAGTGAAGCTCCATCTGATCTTCACAATTCTAACATATATTTATAATGCAACACTTGTACATGCATTGTGGTTGCAAGTATCTTTTGTTATTTAACATTGCAAATTTTGGTTTACTAGAGTATTGTTTAAAAACACACAAGCCACTCAGGTCAATCAGATTTAATTTAATATGGAATTTGAGTCAGAAACCTACAGTAGCCTGGTTGAAGATATACTGTAGCCTATGAGAGTTCCAGGGCTGAAGTAATGCAGATGATTGTGTAAAGATCACACAGATTCAAAACTTGTTCTGGTTCTAGTACATATGCTTTAACAAAGCTATCTGCAAGTAGTTACAATTAAGACTGTATAGATAATAAGGTATACTGCAATACTCAGTGACCAAATTGTTTTCAACAGTAATTTCTGTAATGTGGCAACACAAGTAGTTTTAAGTGAGACTAATTATCACACCTTCCAGATAATCTAGTTATTTTCCCATTTTAAAGAGCTTTCATTCATCCCCAGGAGATAAATTTATTAATTTTCAGTTTCTTTGAACATTTTGCTCAGCTGTTCAACTAGTGCTACAAGCTCAGGGTTTCCTCCAAGTGATTCAATTTGTTTATAGGCTTCAGATTCAAGCTCTTTCAACGTGTTCCGAGTGTACTCAAATGAACCCACATTTTCGAGGTAATGCACACAGTATTTTTTTATATCTATGTTTTCTGTCCTTTGACGTAAAATGTTTTGCACCTGAGTACTTTCAGGTTTTGACCAAATTGCATGAATGGTTGGGAATGAGAACTTGCCCTCAGTTAAGTCTTCACAAAAACTCTTGTTTTCACTATATTCTTTGGAGTGCAAGTTGGCATAGTCATCTCTTATTTGGAAGAAGAGACCAAGTGTGTTAAGAAGTGGTTTTAAGTCTTCTTTATAATTTGAGAAGAGCTGCATGAGGCCTACAGCTAATCCAAAGAGACCACCTGTCTTTTGCAGTACCATAGCTTTGTATTCAGCTTCTGTAGGACAGGTGTAGGTATCCCTCCAGTAAATATCCAAGCCTTGACCTTTATGGAGTTCCAGTAGCTGACGGGTAAAAACTTTAACAGCATCTGGGTGATCAAGGGTTAAAACCTTCTCTAAGCCAAGGAAATACACATAATTAGCACAGTTGATTACAGATGGAATTCCATAGATACTGTGAGCCACAGGAAAGCCCCGTCGTAGCTTTGAATTATCTTCAATATCATCCACAAGTAGGCTTGCGTTGTGTAACATCTCTGTCACTTCAATGATAACCTATTACAAGAAGAGAACATGATTATCTCACTGTAATTTAACATGCAGTTTTGTAAGACCTTATTTAAAATAGGAAAAGTTTTAAAGCATGATATTCTTTGCCACCGAGACTCCCCATTAGACCACTTGCTCTTACTATTAATAGTTTTATGATTCACTTCATCAGCCAGTTTACCATTAAGTCCTGGGCCACACAGTATCTTTTGTAATGTTTTCAGATTCAAAGTGAACTTACTCCCCAAAGCGTTTCCACTTGCCTACTCCTCTACACTGTTGCTACAGTCCTAAAATAGGCCATTGTCTAGGATCCATGCAGTAACACATCAGAAACACAAATAGAGCAAAGAGAAGCAACACAATGTGTGACGAGTCTAGATTTAGTAATTTGAGATATCCCAAGGACAGTTCTTAAGAATGTCAGGTGTCATCCATGAACACATTTCTCATGTACACCTTGTTTTGATAACTAGAGAGATCTTTCTTTCCCCAATCTTTGTGTAGTTATCTTTAGTACTGAGTTCCTAAAGGGCATCAACTATTCTCTGAAACCTCATTTGGAAAATTCCTGGTAGAAAGGCAGTATCTACAACTTTTTGGAAAGCTTCTTAAACACACTTGTTACTGATAGGCCAACATGATGCACCACCCGAGATGCTCAATAGGCTGTTCTACAACATCAGGCTTGAAGCTGACTACATTTGACAAACAGTAAGCCTTAACAGTTCCAAAGCAGGACACTCCAACGAGAGCTTTAAGCCTATCTATGGTTTCCACTGCACAGCTCCTATGCAAGGAATAGGTATATTCAGCACTTGTTTAAATGGAAATAAATTTAAGCACATAAAACTGCATATGGCATAAACTCACTGCAAAGACAGATGTGATTAAGATATAATTTTGAAGCTACTGAACCAATTATACTTGCTAGCTACAAGCACTGTACTCAAACATTCATCAAAACAACTGTTTCTAAAAAAACATTAAGGCCATCATTTAAATAGTAGCAAATACTAGTATGTTTGTACTTGGTGGGTGCTGTAGGAAGTATTAAGAGGGACTGTACTGCTGCAAGCATTTCTTCAGCAGCAAGCCTCCTCATGTTCAGTGACCACTGTCCCAAAGGTGAAAACCTGAAATCCAGCTAATTGTTTGATTGTCCAAGATAATGACTGTAAGCACAAACTACTTAAGAACTAATGACTCATCTAGGAGTTAGAAGTGAGGCCTACTTTGACCTGTAAAGATGCATTGTTGCCCACTGACTTGAAAAATCATGAAGGGCAGAGTAATTATAAGAAGTGACTTTCCAATACCTATTTTTCTGAATACTGGTTTAGGTCCATTATGTCATCCTCAATACTATCAGGAAAGTTTCCCTGTGAATTCATCGGATGAGCCTATTCTAGCATTTCTTGTTAGCTTATTTCATATCACTTTCAGTTTTGTGAACTCTTACAGCTTCTAGACATTTAAGGTTGAATTGAAGTAACTTAAGTAGTGCTTTGACTGTCTGAATTATCTTATGAACTTCCATAAGGAAAGAATGTCAAAAATGCTTTCAGGTTGGAAGTGAGGCAGGAAGAAGTTCAAAGAGCAGAAAAAGCTTATTTTCTAGAAGACATCACGAAATGCCTGAGGAAGTGAGAAGACTGCTCTTCATAATGAAAGCAGAAGACCAGCACAGAGTGCTCTGCTTTCTTACAACCCAAGCCTATCTAATCAGTGGCTGCTGCAATATCATTTTCAACAGATTTATACCCGATTACCTGCAACAGCTTTAAAATTTACTTAGCCCTGTGCTAGGCCATTTCAGTGCCTTCTTAGAAGAAAGTTGGTCTGTCAGACAAAATATTCTCTAACTCAAAAAGCTGAAGTGTCTCAGTGCAGCATAAGATGAGCAATACAGATGCAGCAAGTGGAAAAAAAAAAAAGAAAAAGAGACCACCTGGCTGAGAAAATTGTGAAATGGTGGTAGCCAACAGTAAAATTTAACAAGGAACAGCAGCCTCAATTGTATTCACCTAGATAAGCTACATGAAGATAAATAATCTAAGGTAAAAAAATTCAGAATTTTAATAGAATACAAGTAACTGGAAGAGAGTCAGGCTGCTAGACAACTGGAGAGATTTAAGATTACAAGAGATGTCAAAAACATGACTAGAGGTAGTCATCCAGACTTCAACCACTTTACTTATTAAAATTAGTACAATTATACACAAAAGCAATAACAATTTCAGCAAGATTCAAAGATGACGGGGTCTTGTTTTTGTCCTCAAGTGATTTGAACAATCACAAAACACTTAAGTGGTAAAGGAGACATTAAAGCACCAGTTTTCTTCATAAAAATAACCAACACAAGTGGTTTAAATTTTCAATGATGGTTACATGACTGTTTAAAAGTGACAGGTAGAACTGGTTACTTCTGTTCACACAGAAGTACTGCAGCTTTAATTATCTATAGTGCATAAAAGAAGATCAACCCCCTACTATCACCAGTGCTCAGCAAGAGTAAGAGGCTACAGTCGCAGACTGCAGCACAAGAGATTCCAATAGGACAGTGAAAAACTTATGAAAGGGATTCAGCATTGGAAGAGGTTCCCAGGGAGGCTGCAGAATCTACACCCTCAGATTTTCTAAACTCAGCAAGGTTCTCAGAAGCCTGAAGTAGCTATGGAACAAGCCCTTCTTAGAGCAGGTGTTTGACCTAGGTAACTACCAGACTTCTTCCAATTTGAATTTTAATCTATGATATTAGACTAAACCCATGCATAGAAATACACAGCTTGCTATATAATACATTTGTCTAGCTGGAAGCCAGAATAAATCTGGCTAAAGAGTTATATGGATATATTGGGTTTACGTGGCAAGGTTTTGGTAGCAGGGGGGCTGCAGGGGTGGCCTCTGTGAGAAGAGCCCAGCAGCTGCCCCACATTAGGCAAAAGCCAGCCAAATGGACCTGTTGCTGGCCAGAGCTGAGCCCATGAGCGATGCTGGCTGCACCTCTGTGAGAGCAGATTTAAGAAAGGGAAAAAAACTGCTGCACAACAGCAGCTGGGAGAGAGGAGTGAGAAACAGCCCTGCAGGCACCAGGTCAGTGCAGAAGGAGGGCAGGAGGGGCTCCAGGTGCCAGAGAAGTTCCCCTGCGGCCCGTGGAGAGGCCCATGGAGGAGCAGGCTGTCCCCCTGCAGCCCATGGGTACCACACGGAGCAGATCTCCACGCTGCAGCCATGGAGGAGCCCCCATGGAGCAGGTGGATGCGGCCTGAAGGAGGCTGCGGCCCATGGGAGCCCCCGCAGGAGCAGGAAGTCTGGCGGGAGCTGCCACCCACAGGGGACCCATCCTGGAACAGTCTGTTCATGAAGGATGGACCCCGTGGTACAGACCCATACTGGAGCAGTTCTGGAAGAGCTGCAGCCCGTGGGAAGCCCACGCAGGATCAGTTCAGGAAGGACGGCATCCCGTGGGAGGGACCCCACGTGGAGCAGGGGCAGAGAGTGACCGTGAAGGAGCAGCAGATGACGAAGCGTTATGAACTGACTGAAACCCTCATTCCCCAGTGCTGCTCAGGGGGAGAAGGTAGAAGGGGGGTGGGGGGGCTGTTTTTAGTTTGCTTGTAGTTTCTCAGTGTTCTAGTCTGCTAGTGATAGGTAATAAATTATATTAATCTCCCTATGCTGAGTTTTGCCTGTGATGGTAACTGGTGAGGGATCTCCCTGTCCTTATCTCAACCCTTGAGCCCTTTTCCATTGTATTTCTTCCCCTCTTCCTTTGAGGAGGGGTAGTGAGAGAGCTGTTGTGGTGGAGTTTAGCTGTCCATCAGGGTGAAACCACCACAATGGACCAGGCTGAAAAAGTAGAAAAGAATTACTAGAAGATTAATGCAGCCTCTTCTTTCATTGTTTAAATTACATAAACTATTTTGCTACTTAAGGACTATGAAACATCATACAAGCTACCCTAAAGAGGACTCCTTCAAACACTAATGGTCTGCATGACCATTAATGAAATCAACTAGGGACCAGGTGGCTAAGTGTCAAAAAACCATAAGTGGTTACTTTATTTCCTTACATTACCCTGGATACAGAGCATCTTTTGCACCCTAAATAAGCAGTTTGGCAAAACTGTAGTCTAACCAAAAGGAGAATTTTACATTTTAAAAGCCATGATGTTTAAACACACGGTCACGCATCTTGCACAGATCTGTCCAACAGGAAAAAAAAAGGGAAGGAGTATTCCTGGTCAAATGCTTCTCACTAGAGAGTAAGGACTCTAGACTGTATAAGAAGTCCACTGTTTTAGGCCCAGAACAAGAAGCGGTTTATGAAGTTCACTTGACCGCTGGCTTTGATATTCTTGTATCAAAATCATAAGACCTTATTCTCAAGCACTTTGTGTAGTTTATAGGTAACTGTCTAGCTTCTTTCATAAGTCATTGAAAACTCATTGTTAATAACTAAAGTGGGTAACAATGGTAGCTGCTCATCTACAATTCAAAAGGTTGAGCACACTTGGAAAGCAGTAACTGCTCTACGTGAGACAAGCTGTGGAAATTGTTTCTTTAGTGTTACACCACAGCCAAAGCTTTGCACTAGTTATTTTCCTGAAGCTGTACTTTATATTTCGCAGTTTTGTATCTTAAATTATCAGAAGTCTTAAATGCATTAAGAACAATGTTATTGATATTCTAGGAAGAAAATAACAGCCCTTTAAAAACAATTAGCTAGTACCTGTATTTTATCTTCTGGAACATTCAGCCAGTGATTAAAGGCCTGCGACAGTTTGGTTCTCACTTGCTTACCTACAATTAGAAAAAATAAAATCACAAAGTCCATTATTAGATACCACAGTTTGTCTTAAGAACTGTAACTTATTTGAGACCAGTAAGCTGATAAGCATGACCACTTGAAAGGGCAAAATATCTTATAGTAAGTTTGTAGCTTGTTTCCTCATTGTATAAACATTAAAACTCAAGTTGCTGATAGTTGCAAACATTTCACAATAATATACATAAACAATGATACAAAGCATGTATTTACATGTTACTATATTTAGTTTAGGCAGTTTAATTAGAAAACAATCTCGAGTCTGTTGGTAACCTGTATAGATCAGTTTACTATCTCTGAAAATAAGTCCTAGTTTGCCAGGTATGTTGACTTCATGTATGTAAGATTACAAAGTTTCAATTCATTATTTGTTGAAGATATGGGTATTTGCTGAATATCCATTTCCTCTCCATTTTCAGGTCTTTCTCCTGTAATATTCTTTGCTTGCTACTGACTTAGTAAAAAGAAAAAAAATGACATTTGATATACTTGTTAAACTCCAAACAAAAATCTCATTCTGAACAGAATAGAACTTTCCAAGATTTCAGATGCTTATCTTATACCCTAGAAGTTCACCTATTGATAACAGGATGTTCTGCTTTGGTTAAATCTAGTTTTGCAGAGCACCAGGCAGTCACCTATTTCAGAGGAATGAAAGACAAAATTAGAAGCCCAAATCTGGTGTTAAAATAAGTATTACTATCCACTCCAGCTACATTTTACCTGAAGGAGTTGATTTTAAAATAAGGTAACCTATGTTAACAAGTTAACATAGCCTATAAGTTATTGGTGCCAGCTTTAATAAATTCTTAGGGGTCATGTACAAACATTTATTCAGTGTCTATTGATCTTCATTGAAGAATTTCATATTGATCAATCACTCCCTACCCACACAGACTGCGCAGCTCTGAACTTTAAGAAGCTTCAGCTGAGTTTAAGATCTTCAAGTAACAGCAAGACTGGTTTAAACAAAGAGCTCTGCATACGTAGCTCATATCAACAAGGCCTCTGGAAGCAGTTTCAAATAAACCTCAAAGCAGTGCAACCTAGATAACAGGTTCCATATTAGTCCAAGATCTACTGAGAGACATAACCTAAGAACAATTCTGCAGTATTAGTCCTCATGTTAATGATGCCATCCTGCCCATAGTACTGAAGAAATTGCACCATTTGAATCTTTCCCTAAGGCTTCTCTCTATTGCTGTGTGACCAGCACATACAGAACAGAATAATAAACGTGGATAGATTCACTTGCAATGATACACCGTGGAGAAATCAGACGGAGGATTTCTTCTGTTCTAATCAGGTCACCAAGATGTAAGCAACAGGCTTGTGGTTCGGGTTTTTCAGTGGGGGTGGTAATCTTCCTCAGTTGCTCAAAGTGCTTCAATTTTTGGTCTGTTCTCAAAGAGTTTTGACTACTTCCTGTCACCATCACCTTTTGGTTTTCATTAGAAGGGACTAATGAAAAGGTGTTTCTTTCCCAGCAGCTTTGGCTTCTGGCTCTGCCCTGTGGGAAGGGGCACTCTTACCCAGACATAGGCTGCCTTTCGCTTGTGTTCTCCATTTTTGTTTTCTGTGCTCAGTTTTAAATACTAACAGCTTTTTGCAGGAGGGAAGGATTG
The DNA here is from genome assembly GCA_013399115.1 of Anseranas semipalmata. Taxonomy (NCBI): domain Eukaryota; kingdom Metazoa; phylum Chordata; class Aves; order Anseriformes; family Anseranatidae; genus Anseranas; species Anseranas semipalmata. The sequence goes on from VXAA01003009.1 coordinate 844,493, forward strand.
CTTTGTTTCTGAAACAGCACAATAGATATCTTAAGTTGCCCATGTCAGGCTTATTCTCTATCAGGACAGTATGCATCTGGTTCTAATTTAAAAAAAAAAAACTGCATTTAAATCAATAATTCACTTAGAAGTTCACCATTTTAACATGGGTAACCAGGGCTCAAATTTAAATACAAAATTAGAGTAGTACCCAAGAGTTTAAAAACCTCATACATTAGCTAAGCACCACCACTAGTTCAAGTTAGACCTGCTTATGACAACAACAGCTCCTGCAGATCCCAAGGGCTCGAAACATTCAGACTTTCGTCCTCTTCTTTCCTTCCCACCCACCCTGTGGGTAGATCAGATTTTGGCCAAATCTGTTCCCTGACCTGTCTTACTACATATTCATCACCACCAAATACTGCACAAGGCAGGGTCAAAACACCCTGCATCAAAGGTTCAACTTTTTTTTTTTAAATAATAATCGCATCAGTTAACTGAGGAGAAAAGAGTAACTCAAATATTGAGAATAACTGTTACAAACACCTCCCAAATTGTATGGCTTGCCAGGTAAGTATAAACAAATATTTCAGCAGATCTGTACGGAAAACTAGTCAGATAATATCACTAAGGAAGCGTACCTTATCTACAGCCATTCACTCACTTCTAGATTAAAGAAAAAAGTAGGTGTTGTACCAAAGTAAACATTAAGCAGTTAACTCTGTTTTTCTGATTGTGTTTCCTCGAAAATACACTTATGGAATGCTAGATGTTCAGTACCAAGGTTTATTTCATCGTGAAGTACATAACTACTAGCATATAACCTAAATGGACTGTTAATATGCACAGTGGACTTAGCCATTTAGTTCCTTAGTATAGACAGCATTTGAATCGTTAGACTTGCCTACCTTGAATAGTGAGGCTGCCTAGACACTAACTATTAAAGGAAAAAAAAAACACCATCTGTATAGTGAAGCATTCATCTTTCCTTTTATAGGTGCAGGTTTGCTTGTGTAAGCCCCATTATTGCTTCATAAATGCTATTGTATCTTGTTCCAAAGTCAATCCTACCAGGTTTATTTGATATTAAAGCAATTTTCTGTAGGCACGTTTTATGCCTACAGTCACACTATGATGGCAAGAGACCAAACCCCTTTAATACTGGTCTCATGAGCCTACATACAGTAGGACTCCATTCTTTGCCTCCTGCTCCCCCCCCCAGACTAGACAACAGCCCATAGATGCTAGGACAAAATTAAAAGGAGTAAAACTTAACATTACCAGAATTATTCACTTATTTCCCCCACTGTGATGCATCGCTACCCTGTTGACTAGTCTAAGCAGGCTATTGTAAAATTGAAGACTATCAAGATCTAACTTCCAAAATTCTTCTACCTACTGTACATAGTCATAATTATAGACAGTACTGCAACAAGTTTTTAACAAATTTATGCTAAATGCATTGTTTGATCTGCTGAAGATCCCAATGCTGCCCTAATCAAGCAACAACTATACAAAACTTATTTTCTTATCAGTAATGCTGGGTGGAAAACAAGGTAAGAAAAAAATTACAGAACATAATAGATCCACTCTGACAAAAACTCTTCATAGGGATAAGAATGTAAAATCCTTACCCTTGGAACAAAGATCCAGTTAAATTAGAGATGTCACACTGAGGACAATCCCTCCCACCTATTTAGACAGATGAGAGATGCTTCTCTAAAATCCGACTAGCTACACATGTATGTGTGTATATCTATAAGATTGTTCCTCCGACAGAGTACAGACCCTCATAGACCTCCTGCTCTGGACAGGCTGCTGATCAGTATTTCTTTACTCATGCTGCATTAAAGTGACCTCAAACTATGCCCTCAAGACAGCACCCCGCTTAGAGTGAGGGTATGTAAAAGAGATAGAACAGCATGGGAAAGAGCAGAGGGACTATTAACCTAGCCCTCATTAGAGCCTCACTAAGCTAATTCAACTCATTACCCCAGCAGAACAGTGTCTGCTTTTTGCTAGGTTAGCTTTCCGCCAGCTCTATGTACTGCGTCAGCTTATGAAGTGGGTCTGCCAGAGTTAGATAGGCTGAGCAGCAGATGCCGAGAGCCAGGGAAGGGGGCATCACCCTTGTGGATGAAGCAAGCTATTGCATTACCTCAGCTATATTACACACTTTCATGTTTACCTCTGTCCTCTCACAGGTTATGGCTAAATGGGTTCCTGAGCAGGCCACCCCACACAGCTACAAGAACACTACAGCCAACACATGTGAACTGCAGGCACACAAGCAAAGATAGCAGGACCATACCTTTAAACCTGGGCAGTCACTTGGGACAGATTAAGGCAACTGCAGGTTTGTCTAGCTTAACCTCCCACCCTGTTCAAAATAGGGTTAACTAGTCCAGGGTTATGATTCTGCTTTTTGCCGTGTTTCCTCCTCTCCAGATCCCAAATGCCACGACTGCATGGTCACTGCAGACACATCTGCCCCCAGCCTCCACATCCCAACCAATTCTTCCTTGTTTTTAAGCGCGAAGTCCAGCAAAATGCTTTCCCTCATCAGCCCCTTGATCCTGTGTTAGCTAGTGGTCCTCAATGAATTCCAGAAACCTCCAGAATTGCTTATGCCCTGCTGTGTTGATTCTTCTACCAGATATTGAAGTAGTTGAAGTCTCTCATGAGGACCAGGGCCTGTGGATATAAGGCTTCTTCCAGTTGTCTGAAGGCTTTATCTACTTCTTCCTGAAGAGATGGTCTGTAACAGAGACCCACCATAGTGTCACCCATATTGATGGGCCCTCTGATCTTGAGCCTGTTGACAGCTTACATGTTATCTAACCCAAGGCAGAACTCCATGTAGTTCAGCTGCTCTTTCAACATAAAAGGCAGCTCCCACTCTTTACCATCCCAACCCATCTTCCCCGACAGTCCATATCCATCCACTGCAGCACTCCCGCTATTCCACACCCAATATCCCAATGAAATCACAGCCCTGCAGCTGCATGCAGACCTCTAACTCCTCCTGTTTATATATGTTTGATGTTGTTTGCGTTTGTGTACAGGCACTTCAGAGGCACCCAGTCCTACAGATTCCCCAGAAAAAGCATGAGAGCTTCCTCCATCACATTGCTCTGTTAGTGCTTCCTTATTTGAGTGCATGCTTCTGGGGTGGGCTCCCTTCAGCTCTGTTCTGTAAATTACAAGGTCTCTCTTGTCCACATCAGCTTATATACTTTGCTTGCCAGTTTACCATTTCCTTACTCTATTTTGGGTAGTCATCTTCTTCCATCGTCACTTCTACTTGAAGCATCTTCTCATCAGGTTGGTCAGCCTGCTGGCAGAGACACTTCTGTGCCGACACTTCTGGTCGGTGTATCCCATCTCCTCCTAGTAGTCCTTGATGCACAAAGGGAGTCTCATGGTCATAAAACCCCAAATCACTGCTGTTAATAGCAGCTGTACAACTAGCTAGTTGTTGACAGAAAGGATCTGCTTATTCGTCTTGATAGTAACAGGGGGCAGCTCAAGAATCAAGGAGAAAAAAACACTTGGTCTCCTGTGCCTGTCCCTCACTCGAAAAGCCATGTAGTCATGTTTGATAAGCTCCAGGTATCCCCTGGCTATATCCACTAGTGCTCAAGTAGAAGAGGTGCAGGTTTCAGTAACCTGAGAGTTAAACACCCCTTGGTAGTCTCCTCAGAACATCCTGATCCAAGCTGCCCAGAAGCAGCAAACCTCCTTAAGATAGCAGCTAGATGGTGGCCTCTGTCCCCTGCAGGAGGCAGCGTCCCCACTATACAGCACAGCTTCAGACTGACAGCAAGTGATAGTACAGTTCTAGCCATTTGTTTTCTTCCAGAGCACTGAACTTACCTGGCAATTGCACATCTGCATGAAGAACAAGAACCTCTCCTGGTGCTAGAAGCCATGAACTCCCAGCTTTCACCACTGTGCAAGTCTCCATTTTCCAACCTGATATGCACTCTTCTTGCCCTTCCTTCAATGTACTCGGGGTTTCATGCTCTTGAACCTGATGGGTCTTCAAAAGATCCTGTCAATCTCCTTGTTATTTCTGATGCTGTGCAGCCTGCTGACCCTCTTCTACTGCTCCTTTGCTTGGTCGGAGCAAATTTTCCACCATTACACATCTTCGAGGGGCAGGGAAATTACTTTCTCTTGGCCCAGCGGGATTCCTAGGCATCCCTGCAGTACAAGGCCTGAAAAGCTGCCACCCTCCCCCCCGGGAACCTGGCCCAAATTGAGGCCTCTGATGTGCAAGGTGCAGTTGCTCCAGGGGTAGGGATCATGCCCTGTGGCATATCACTACCTTTCATAAGCACACGTACACTGTCCTCAGTTTCTGGCCTCCTTCTACATGAACTGCTGTCCAGACTGCTACATCTGTTGGTTGCTTGTTGCTGTATTCTCTTTTAGAGGATATCACAAGTGTGAAGGAGAAAATGTAGATGTATTAAAAGAATCCTGCTTCAGTAAGTTTGAGAGGCTACTGTCATTCAAAGGGAAGCATCAGCTTAGTCTTGCTACTGTTGCTTCATAACTCCTTCACCAAGCTGGTTAAGTTCAACAACCCAGCAGAAAAATGTGGAGGAAAAAAAACAAAAGCCAATCTTGATGATTTAGCAAGCCCAGGAAAGACTGTAGCTGAGACAAGGACAATGCACATGAAAAGGAAGATGCAGAGTTGTGAATGGGATCCGAATCTACCCTTGTCAATAGCAAGCTGTTGATTACATCAGTTTTACTGCAACTGAAAACCCATATACTCCTTAGGGCTGCATAAATAGCTACTGCTGTTAACTTAGCCACTCATAGATGAAAGATTCTTCCTCACCTGTGTGAATTTAAGACAAACCACATTATTGGCATTTGTGAAATTTATTTCTGCTTATTGCACTTTGTTTACCCATCTGAAGGGCAGAACACTAAACAGAACACTGGTATAAACCAGTATGGCAATTTTATGTTCTACTACAGAAAGATTTTACAAGAAAAAGTTACTGTTTCAGGATGTATGCTCTCCCAGGCACTAAATTCTGTAATTAATATTTATTCCATCACTAGCATACTAGCAGTTAAAATAGCAACACAGTAAAAAGCCTTAAGCCTAGTAGTTTTTTTGTCTTAGTGTCACAGAAGTCAAAGAAACAGATAAGCTTAGAGTTTAAGTATCAGTCCCATTTACCATTAAAGTGCTATTTCATTAATGGCAAGAGTAATCAACGTCCCCTTGTATTCATGGATTAACCCTTAACATCACTACAAAAGTTTGCATTCTTACACTACAGACAACATTATCTGAAAAATAAGTGTCTGCTAATCTTAATACAGTTACATAATTCTTTATGTAAAGGAGTTTGATATGCATCCAACTTCATTCAAGTTTTCATAGATTACTAAACCATTTGGAGGTTTTGTTTTTCAACTAGCCCTACAAGATAAGGAACTGGAATATTGAAGGGCCATAATTGTATATATCTGACTTCACTGAGCTTTCTCCAAAATCATCTCAGAGCTCAAGCTGATCCAACACAGAAACAGCTCTTTGTCCCCACCCCTCTGCCACCCCACTGATGGGACAAAAGATTAACTGTTCTGCCTGACAAGTTTTCTAACAGGTTGGGTGATTGATACTGCCTAATCATTTGGTTAGTGAGCTGAGAACTGGCACGAGTTAAGAAGCAGGAGAACACTGCCAAAAGGAAGATGGAATTAAACTGCCTCTTTCAGCAAAAGCTTGTTAGATTAGCTCAGGAATCTCATCTGGGCTCCACCCTAATTATGAACTGCTAGCATATGCCTCTTTTTTCCCTTCACCAAGCATTGGTGCTCATACTGATGCCAAGGCTCACACAAGTAGCTGGCTCCTACTGATCTGTGCTTGGCATAGCTGGCTTAGGGCAAAGCCAACATTTCAAAAAACAGTAAACATCCAGCTATACGATTATGAACACTTACCACTTCCACTGTTAATCAATACAAGCTTTCCACAGGCACACAAGTTTTACCTGCCTAGGTTAAGAAAATTCTTCCATTCTGAATCACGACACCATTTCTGTATGGAGAGAAGTGCATCTTGTCTCTCACCTTCTCCAAAGCATAAATTAACAAGAGATCAACATGTTTCAGTGGACAACTGGATTTTGATACTTTACCAGGATAAGATAAAGCGCTTGCACTGTTCGTCAGTATAACATTATAAGCTATCAGGATACAGCGATCAGGTTGAACACACGATGAAGTACAGGAATTTAGCCACAGGAATGAAGGTGGGAAGGTTAAACTAGATGCATCATTTAAGTGAAAGCTAATTGAAGAGCTATTAGTCAAGCACTTATGCCTATGGAAGGTTTTTTTTTTTTTTTTGTCTTGGCACTTTTTTGTCTACTGTACAGTTGTTATTAGGAAGCTGAGCCTTCTTTACCAGTACCTAAAACTTCCAAAAAAAATTTAGTAGCTAAAGGTGCAGAGAGGTTACAATACATGTTGGTTGTACCAGATAATCTAACCAAAGAAAAAACATCCTTTAAGATGGTATCAGAGAAAAGTAAATTTCTTCAGGACCAGCTCTTAGAAAGCTCTCTGGAATATCACAGATTCATTCTCAAAGAAGTTTTCTAGCAAAACCACCACGTAATTTAACATACCCAAATGGAAAATACTGTGAGGAAACAAACTTTCTGGTATAAAAGGGGGGGGGGGAGTGTTACCGCCAAATTCTTTCCTTCTCTACTTTTTCAACTCAAGCAGTACCAGCTGCCAAGACCATTGCAATCACTGATGTAGATAAGACAATCCTGATATTTGTAAAGATGAATAAAGAACTTCACTACACACAGGTTAAAGACCCACCCTGCTGATATACAGATCTTGTTGCAGATGTGCAAAGCCGGTTAGTACTGTGCCTGTGACTATTTATGCTGTTTGTCTAGATAGGTCTTCTATCTAGAGTCAGATATCATTTTGGTCAGTTATTTTCCTTAATATTTACCAAATTCTGTATATTTGTTAGCTCCACCAGTATTCAATACAAGTTGGACAGAAGTCAACAACGCGATAGCCCCAATGACAAAGTAGTTCCACCATTATTTCTACAAAATTAGTCGCTGACAGTTTGTGTGGTCTTCCTTACATTGTTTGCTGTGGTTTTTATTAAAGTGTGATTATTTGTTCAGCAAAGAGGCTTCTAATTGGCATGTCCATACATTAGTTCTCTATCAAACTGCCTCCTGCATTCTGCTAAAATAGGTACTATTCAAGAAGGAAAACTTCATCTCAGTGTGTGACCTAGCACCACACAAGGACTGGCAGATCCTCTGGCAAGTGAAGCAATCCAGGGACAGCCAAAATTGGCCAAAAGAAAGCCTGGCTCTACGCATAGCAGGGAGAAGAAATAACATAAAAGAAAGAGGCTACTTGAGACATATACACACTATCCATCAAGTCCAGTACAGCAAGCAGATAAACTTTGGGCTGGTAATGTTTCATTCTTCAAGAATGGAATCAAGTCTTCAGTATTTGCCCTTATCAGTTTCAGTAAGTAGCATGTCAGCCACTCTGAGTGGGGGACAGCACACATGCGAGAAGACCATTTGTGCTGCAGCAGACAGACTCGAGTACTACTGTACCAATTTCACCAAAAGGATAGTTTTACATGAGAAAGAAAAAAAACAAATATTGAAAAGTGTTAGTTTTAATTACTCTTAACTACACAAACCAAAAATGGATAAACTTCTTGGCATATATTTCCCAGAACAAAGATGTTACAAAAACACTTTTGATATTTAAAAGTAAAAGTAAACTTGCCTGGTAGTTGAAGTAAATACTGGTATGGCTCTAGGATTCTTTTAGAGGTTTCATCCATCCCGTCCATGTCTTTATTTCAGAGGTAGCTCACTGTTAAAGAAAGCATTGCAAACACTATTTAAATAAAAAAATTGGTGAAGTAACAAAATTGAGGAGCATACAAATCAGAAAAAAAAAATGTTAGTGACCTCTAGGCTGGGTGCAAGTGCTGCAGTTTTGAATACAACAGTGACTACTACCTTCTCTACACAAAAAAGTTTCCTGGATAGCATTTAGACAAGAAGCAAGCATATGTTTTAAATACACATTTCTTTAATTATTCATGAACAGTTTAAACTAACTCCTAGACTTTTAGCTTGCTTTGACTTTTATAAATATTAGAGGGATTAGACGATAGAGAAATATTTAAGACCATCAGCATTCACAACAATGGAGCTCCACTGTAAGGCACTCAGCATATACAAAACCTCACATGACTAATATGATTAGACCTCCCTAAATGCTTTCCCCATACAAAAGCGCGGATGCCTAAGAGCAGAAGATAAACCTTACTCCAAGGCAACCTAAACAAGCTGAACACCAGCTTCAGCCTTTTGACAGAATTTTCCAGTCCTGTTTTAGAAGACAGGAATGTACTGCTTTCTTACCACTGTTTAAGCATACAGACATCTTTACACTTTCCCGTATACTACATACACCACATTCTTATAATAAATCTTGTTAGGATCCACTCCCTTCATAGCTCAACAATCATCTATTGATTATTTTTTAGTTTACATACCCATATTTGCATTTTTGTCAGACTGTTCTCTAATAGATTTTCTCCTTTCACCTCTAGCCTTCCTTGCTGCACTGCAGATACAGCAGCTCAAAACAATTCTTCCAATGTCATTTTAAGACAGGAACTGCAGCAGTGGCATAAAGTCTCATGCTACTTCAGCATCATTTCTCAGCTATTTATCTAGCATCCTGGAAAGGATGCACTTTTTTTTCCCCCCTCTTGGAGCAACTAAATAGTTTTATAAGTTATCAATGAAAATAACTATTTTAAGGTGACTTTAGAAGTACAGACCGATACATTTTTAATGCAGATACATTAAGAGGAGTGGTTGACGTGAATGAAATACACGATGTTCCACACTTGCTCAAAAGAAGTCCAGCAATAGTTTCCCATCAACAACTCAAAGGATCAGTATTAAGATCATCACTTCCTCTTAAGCTGCTTGGACAAACCAGTATTCCTCAACATTCATGACCTTTCCCTTTCAGTGGCAGCTCAATCAGTTCCTGTCTAGTCCCGTTCCCACCCTCTGGACCCATAAGTATTTGTAGCAGTACAAACTTGGGAACTGATCTGCATCAGTAACTGTTTTTGAAGCTCAGGTTTGGATCAATTCCTTTATTCGGTTCATTGCATATGTTAACCCAATTTATCAGCACTTCAGAGGCAAGAAAGGCTATTTAAGCAAACAGTTGCTACTGAAATGCTTGTAAGACCACACCTTTCTGGAAAGCCTTGCAGTAATACCACAATAAGCAGTACAGCCTTTCCATCTTGCCCCACGGTGTACCAGCACAACTGTCTGTCAGGCCACACTAATCTAAACCAGTTTTATCTGACACCCTCACACTGATCTAAACCAGTTTTATCTGACACCCTCAGCTCCCCATTCCCATCTTATTGGTAGAGCTTCAGAGATAGGAACCGCTTTTAAGCTAGGACTGCCACTGAGAACGTCGGCTGTAAAACTGTACCCGTAGATATCAAGGACAAGTCTCAGAGGATTTCAGTGAGGAAGTGAAATAAAAAAAAAAAAGCTTATCACAGTCCACCCCCAAATGTTTCAAGGAGAAAGAGATGCTTGTAGAGATGGCTATACAGAGACACTATCAAGTTAGCCACTCTCCCATGACTATTATTCATCAAGAAGCCACACAGATGGTTTAGAATTGAAAGTGCTTAGCCATCCAGCAGCACTGGGAAGAGATGTTGGAGTTGGAATTCCTTCTCTGGTAAGAGTTTCCCACCGACACCATACCTACAAGCATTCAGCAGCGAGCACGCGTTGTAGCATCACAAGACAAGAATGTGAAGATTACTCCCTACCCCTTGCCCCGACAAACTGCTTAAAAGTAAATCTTGAAGTTCTTCCTCTCCCCTCAGGGAATTAGGAGGCTTCTTCCCTGTCTGTAGGACACCAACACACTATTCAAAATCCCCAACTAAACTGAAAATCGGCTAGTATTACACAGCATCAAACTAAATCTATCTTTCAGGCAATGCTAATACAAATCCTCCAAAACACTGCTTATGTGCAAAAAAAAAAAAAAA
>VXAA01003010.1:5056-19015 GCA_013399115.1 Anseranas semipalmata
GTCCAGAGAAGGGCAATGAAGCTGGTGAGGGGTCTGGAGAACAAGTCTTGTGAGAAGCAGCTGAGGGAGCTGGGGTTGTTTAGCCTGGAGAAGAGGAGGCTCAGGGGGGACCTTATCGCTCTCTACAGGTACTTCAAAGGAGGTTGTAGCAGGGTGGGGGTCGGTCTCTTCTCCCAAGCAACAAGTGATAGGACAAGAGGAAAGTGCCTCAAGTTGCACCAGAAGAGGTTTGGGCTGGATATTAGAAAATAATTCTTCACTGAAAAGTTGTAAGGCATTGGAATAGGCTGCACAGGGAAGTAGATAAGTCACCATCCCTGGAGGTATTCAAAAGATGTGTAGATGTAGAGCTTAGTGACATGGTTTAGTGGTAGACTTGGCAGTGCTAGGTTAATGGCTGGACTTGATGATCTCGGAGGTCTTTTCCAACCTAAATGGTTCTATGATTCTATAATTAATTGTTATTTGGAAATCCTGTCTCCTCACATTGGCCATAAAGGAAAACTAAACATTTGGCTTAGGTTAGGAATCTGACTTTTCAATGAGTAAATTTGGCTAGGATGAATCCTCCTGCTTGTATACAGAATTATTAAAACTCAGTCTTTTAGGACTGGACTGTTTTTGGAATCTATGAAACTCAACAAGAATGTTTTTTAAATGAAATAAAGAATTTTAGTAGAAAATTATATTGGATTTAGAGCTATCTTATAGAATTGTCACCCTCAGAACTATTCTCTAATTAATTTATTTTGAGATAAGTATAAATGGTCTGCAGTTTACCATCTTTTATTTATGTAAGCATATCTGTTCCATACTTTCCTAACCTCCAATGCATATATTTTAATACATTTTGTTATTTTTCAGGGTTCTTTTTTATTTATTCATATGTTGTTAATATAAACATAAAGAGTTTTAAAGATTCTACGTTCTTGTACACAATACATTGCATTCTTTGAATATTATACGTCTCCTGGTTACTTAATTTTTACTATTCTATGGGATCATTAGACAAATGAGGCATTTGTCTTCCTTTGTCACTCAAACAGACCTTTCTATTATGATCCATTGGTATCTCTTTATATTGGGATATCTGTATATATCTGTATATATATAAGTATTTCTTAATACTGCAGTGCACCAATATTAGCTCAAAACACTCTACCTGTGAAACTCAAGGAAGTTATTCAGCCCCTTTTCTCTTCAGGCTGTTTTTTTTTTTTTCTTTCTTTTGCTTCATTGTGCTAATTTTCAGAAGTGGTTTACTGGTTTCATTGCTAATGATGAGATTAGAATAAGTTGTTGCTGCTCTCACTGCGTTGAGTGACAGATACCCTCCTGCAAAAACTGTTTGACTGAATTTTTCTGAAGAATCAAGCTCTGCTGCTAAATGCCTGTATCAGCAAAGAACTTTTAAAAAAACAGAGAGTGTATTCTGTCTTTAATCTCCAGAATAGAGTACTTCCATCTATCAACAAGAAAAATACACTGTGTAAAACCTAAAGGAATTCTTGAAAGAACAAAAGATGTGGCTGTGGTTATTACTCTTGAACAAGTTTCAAATGTTTCTGTAACAAGTAAAGCCAAAGATGTCAAAGAATTGTAGAGAACTTAAAAACTGCCTTAGTAAAGTATCTGTGGGAGTCAATGCCCTTGTTCAGGTTAGCTGAAATGACAACAGAAGGCCATTTATATTGAATTGACATATATCTGCACAACTACTAAAAGAATACCAAAGGGTTTGTCATTAGCTGAAGTGTCAAATAAAGTCAGTAATTTTTTTTTTTGGAAGACCTCAGTTTTTTAGGACATTGTTTGCTTTATTTCAGAACAAAAGAAAAATCTACATCAATAATATGAGGTTGTCGCCCTTCACTATTAGGTCAGTTCTTTTAAGAGGCCCAGAAATGTTACGATAGCTGTTTATATTTAATGTACCATATAAGGAAAACAATTCACCAATCATACTGAAATTGGGTGAAGTAAAGATAAAAGAAGGAGAAAAAATAGACAATTGAATAAGGACATGTATCATGGACAAAAAACATTTCAGAGCAATAACCATAGCGTCTTTCATGGGCTGTGGTCCCAAATGCTGTCATAGAATAAGCTGCATTAACCATGGTCATTTACTGCTTGTTGAACTTTGAAATTTTGCATGATTCTGTAGAAAACACTGTTCATAATCACTCAGAAGAGCATGGGGAACAATCTGTAAAACCAGCTATTCTGAAAGAATGGTGTTTCAGGACACAGATGGACAATCATATAAAATGATTTCAGTGATATTATAGTGCTTATTTTTCCTTCTCATGTAACACAGAATCAAATCTCTACCTCAGTATAAAACAAAAACAAAAACAAACAAACAAACAACAACAACAACAAAAAAAAAGGAAATTCAATTGTTGCAACTCATAGCAACTTTAATACTACTGGGGAAGCACAAATAGATATTTTCTGGCATATCTATAATATATTCTGCTATAGCTGTATTGGTTTAGGATCAGTATGGACATTGTGTTTCAAAATAATAGTCATGCTATTTGGAATAATTACTCTAGTGTAGTTATTCTGGGACAATATAACAGTTTTGGCATACAGGATGTCCACATGGGAGCTAAGACTGATAGAACTGTGGCAGAATAATTAGTCCAGTATATCTATGCCAGGAAATATCTATGTGTAGACAAGCCATCATTGTCAATAATTACATCAATAATTACATTTTTTTACTTACCTTCCCTAAATATTTTCTATTGGATGTTTATGTTGAACAGTCTATCTAGTTCTTCTTGTTTAGAGGACCGTTATAAAATGGTCTACCTGAAGATCTGCAGCTATGGAATAGGGTCAGGGCCCAGATAGGTGGGGAGCTGTGTCGAACAGAGTTCGCAAGTCAGCTGAGCCTGAGACTCATAGCAGCACCAGGAGGAAGGGACAAGTGATATCACTGGGAGGCTGCTGCTGTGGGGAACAGAGGGCACTGTTTACCTTCCTGGTTTGTTGCCCAGGGGGCTTTGTTACATGTCAGGTGCCTGGATGTTGTAGAAAGGCTGCTGAGGTTTGTCCAGACCTTGGACCCTTGCTATGTTTCCTCGTGGGCACCAATGGTACTAGGGAGATCTAGATCATATCTCAAGTGTGACTGCATGACTCCGGAAGTGAGGGTGGAGGGCATGGAGTCTGGAGGTCCAGAAGGTTTTTCTCCTCAATGCTGCTGGTGGGGGACAGGGCTTAAGGAGTGGATGGATCCTGTGGATTAACTACTGTTTGTGCAGCTGGCGTGAACAACGGGGGTTTGGCTTTTATGGTCATTGGATCCTTTCTGAGTATGAAGGATTGCTAGGAATAGATGGGATACACCTGATCAAATGTGACAAAAACATCTTCACCAGGAGGCTAGCTAACGTGCTGAAGAAAACTTTAAACTAAAGTGATAGGGGAGGGAGATGACCCACCAGTCAAGTGAGGAAGTGGTGGATAGGCATGGCAAGCAAAAGGAGCAGGATGATATGATCATGAAAATGTGGTCAGATAACTGAAAAAAATGGAGCACTGCAGTGGCTGGATACAGGCTGTCTGGAAAGGACAGGCTTGGATGGTGAGGAAGGGGAGCCATCCTTTTGTGAGAGTTGCATGAACTCTGCCTGGGGGTGGGTGATCAATCATCTGAGAGCTGATGGTGGGAATTAGAATGCAGAACTATGTGAGTGATGCTTTGGTGGGTGTCTGCTACAGACCACTTGATCAGAAAGAAGATGGAGACTTCCTCAGACAGTTAGGAGAAACTCACATTTGCAGGCCCTAGCCTTCATGGGGGACTTTAACTATCCCAACATCTGCTGGAGGAGCAACACAACAGGACAGATGCAACCCAGAAATTTTCTGGAGTGCATTGACAACTTCCTGATACAGGTGATCAAGAAGCTGACAAGGGGAGGTGCTCTGCCAGATGTAACACTTACAAACGCAGAAGAACATGTAGGAGATTTGAAGGTTGGGGGTAGGCCTGCATGGATGAGCAAGGAGCTTGTGACTAAACTTAGACATAACAATGAAGAGTACAAGAGGTAGAAGTAGGTATAGGTGAGCTGGTAGGAATGTAGAAACACCGTCTGAATATGAAGGAATCAAATTAGGAAAGCCAAAACAAACATGGAGTTTAATCTGGGGAATAATATGACTGGTAACAAAGAAGGGCCTGCTGCTGAAGGAGACCTGGTAACAAAGGACAAAGAAAAGTCTGGAGTACTGAGTGTCTTATTCACCTTATTCCTTACTGGTAAGACTGGCCTTCAGGAATCCCAAGTCCCACTGACCAATGGGAAACTTCAGAAGAAAGAAGTCTTACCCTTGATGAAGGCGGATCAAGTCAGGGAACATTTAAACAAACTGGACGTACAGAAGTCCATGGATACTGAGGGGATATGCCCACTAGTGCTGAGGCAGCTGGCTGATGTCATCGGAAAGCTACTCTTGATTATCTTTGAAATGACCTTCTATTTAATTATTTATTTATTTATTTAATATAACTTGATTATCTTGATTATATTTAAAATGAAGGGGATTGCAGTGGTGTCCTGGTTTCAGCTGGGATAGAGTTAATTTTCTTCTTAGTAGCTGGTACGGTGCTGTGTTTTGAATTCAGGATGAGAACAATGCTGATAACACACCGATGTTTTAGTAGTTGCAGAGCAGTGCTTACACAGAGCCAAGGACTTTTCAGCTTCTCGTGCTGCCCTGCCAGTGAGGAGGCTGGGGGTACACAAGGAGCTGGGAGGGGACAGAACCAAGACAGCTGACCCAAACTGGCCAAAGGGATATTCCATACCATATGACGTCATGCTGAACAATTAATATGGGGTGGCTAGCCGGGGGGGAGGGGTTACCGCTGCTCGGGGACAGGCTGGGCATCGGTCAGCGGGTGGTGAGCAATTGCATTGTGCATCACTTGTTTTGTACATATTATTATTATTATCACTATTATTATTATCTCCCTTCTTTTTCTGTCCTATTAAACTGTCTTTATCTCAACCCACGAGTTTTTTTCAATTCTCTCCCCCATCCCACTGGGGGAGGGGGAGAGTGAGCGAACGGCTGTGTGGTGCTCAAGCTGCCTGCTGGGTCAAACCACAACAAGTGGTTATTGCTTGTCTAGTCTTCAGTAAACCTTTCAGCAATGTCTATCATAAAATTGACATAGACAAGTTGATAAGTCATGGGCTAGGTAAATAGACAATGGGGTGGATCAAAAACTGGCTGAACTGATGGGCTTATAGAGAAGCAATGAGGTGGCTGGTTGTATCATCACCCAGAGAGACCTTACTAGGCTGGAGAAATGGACAGACAGGAATTTCATGAAGTTCAATAGAACAAAATGCCAAGTCCTGCACCTGGGAATGAATAACCCCATCTATCAACACAGGTAGGGAGCCAACTGGTTGGAAAGCAATTATGCAGAGAAGTACGTAAGTTCCTGGTGGACAAGTTGATAACATGCCAGCATCCCTGCATGTACCCCTGTGGTGAAGAAGGCCAACAGCCTCCTGTGTCACATTAGTTAGACCATGGCCAAGATGGTGGAGGAAAATTATGATCCTTCCCCTCTACCCAGCACTGGTGAGACACCAGTGAGACATCTGGAGTGCTATGCTGGACTGAGTCTAGCCACGAAAATGATTAAGGGCTTGAAATATCTGGAATATAAGGAGCAGTTGGGACTTACATCTGTTTAGCCTGAAGAAGAAAAGGCTCAGAGGGATCTTATCCGTGTGTGCAAATAGCTGGTGGAGGGAGTAAAGAAGACAGTGGTGCACACTGACAGGATGACAGGCAATGGACATACGCTGACATACCAACAGTTCCATTTAAACATAAGAGAAACATATTTTACTTTGAAGATGGTTGAAGATTTGAACCAGGTTGCCCAGAGAGGTTGTGAAGCGTCCATCCTTGCAGATGTTCACAGCCCATCCTGGCTCTGAGCAACCTGCCCCAGCTCACACTGTCTTGAACAGAGGGGTTGGACTAGAATCCTTTGATTAGGTGAAATACATGTATTATGGCACTGTCTGCTGTTACTGCGATTATTGGTATTAACATTTCTGCACTTCTGTTTGGGTGATCTCCAGTACTTGAGCAATTTTTCTCATGGTGATATAGTTGTCCTGGGAAACAGAAATTACAATGCAGTGAAACAGTCAATATCACCTACTGATTTTAATTTGGTATCATTGTTGTTGTATCTATTGTTCATATTTGTTTCAAAGATTACAGAAATAGCACACACAATGTAAGATTATGCAACTGATAGACTAATATCTGCTTATGTAGAGAAGAATCCCTGTATCATCTGTGCATTGTGCGTGGATTATTTTAAATTTACTCTGAATATTTGTATGGATGGGGGTTGAAATTTGATGATTGTAAATCCAAATAACCTTAATTTCTATAAATGAGAGGTATAACAAACTCTATTGCCAAAGAAAATGAATATAATCTTGAAAGGTAGTGATGGTTTGACACCTTTACTCCCCATGGGTCTCTTAAAACCTCTCTCTTGTTCACTGTTACACCCTAGTACAAAGAGTTGACAATGGTTGCAGCTAATAAAAAGGACCAATGACCTTTTAGAAACCTGCAATGGAAAAGTCAAAATTCAATCAGGAGATTTTTTTTTTTTTTTCTTCAGCATCTCATAAAGAATGAATGTACTAAATGTCAAGATTTTAGCTCAATAGGAATTTAAAATTCATTGTCAGTCATTCAAAGAATGACTTGTGAATAGCATCAGACTATACTGGACTATAGGAAAGGAAACTAAAGGTGCCCCCTTGTCCTCACCTTATCTCTGGCAAATACCACTGAACAATTTAGTCAAGTATTTTGGATTCACATTTTGCAGACTGCAGTGGGTGGGCTCATCTCTCTGCCGTTATTATCAAGTTTACTTTTTAGTGGAAAGATACGAAAGTGATGGTCTATCTCAATTTTTTGTTCCTTTAGCTTGCTGAAAGAAAAAGCTTGAGTTCTTCTAACAGGAGTACCGGTATCTCCATCTGGAAAGGAGGAAGCAAAATAACAATGCCAAGAACAATCCCTATCACACATGCTGATAGTGTATTTAGTGGAGGAGGACTTGATGTTGGCTGGCAGCTCTTCATCTTTGAGCTCTAGTAATTTTCTAAGCTTTTATAATTTCCCCTTCTGACATTCATCCTTTCAAATATCATGAGGCAATGCTATGACATTAAGTAATATAGCATTAATTTGTTTTGTTTTGTTTTGTTTTGTTTTCATGTTACAGATATGCATCTCTAGCAAAGGATGGATTCCACTAGAGAACTCTGATAGACTTCCAACTCCAATTCTTACCAGCAAAATATGAACCTGTGAAAGTCTCAGAGTATTTTCTATTGAGATTCTTATTTAGTAACAATTGGTATTTAGAAATATAGGCTATATGGTCTACTGAATTTAGTTTTGGGGCCTGTATCCAGGAACAACTGATTTATTTTTCTAGTTCTGCTGTGGATCCAGCATTTGCTACCTTGGGCAAGTTACCTTAACTTGTAATACTTATAACACTGAGTGACCAGGATGATTAATTATCTAATGGACCACATAATTAATAGCATAATTCCATTTATTTCAAGGAATTATAACATGGATTAATTTGGTCAAGTGTTTCTACAGTACTTCAAAAAATATCCTAATATGTAAGTGCTAAGTATTAAGTGTGAAGTGAATATCAAATCATAGATTTAGTCAGTCAAATAAAGCCAGCCATCCTCTGCATATTTTCCCTTATAAAATCTGCTTTTTTTTTTTTTTTTTTTTTTTTTTTTTAATGTGGGGAAATATGTTAAGGTAAAGAAAGAAGCTGAATTACAAAAGGAAGATGGTAACTACAGAAATAAAATGACAGCTGATAGAAATTGGAAATAAATGGTGGTATAGTAAATATAGGAAGGATGGTTCTGAAAAGGGCTTCATGTAGAACAGAGACAAAACATCAGAAGATAAATACTTAAAAAGCCAATTAAGGGATCAAAGTATGAGTAGCCAAATACAAGAATGAAAGGGTGATGACAATCCAAGCAATGTTGATGATAAAACAGGTAGCTAGAAAAATTAGTATGAGAATTAAGACCGTTCTGACAGTTGATAACAACAAAAGGGTATATATACATATATATATACATATATATAAGTATATGACAGCATGGGAGATTTAATAGCACCCAAGATAATAAATGCTACATGATGCCCAACTTCTACAAAGATGTGGAGTATGTTGTTTTTTTCCTTGTCTTGAACTTTTTCAAGTTTCCAAAACAAGACAGGTTCTGAAGAAACACGGACAATGTAAGCCACTTACTGATAAAAATCAATTTACTAAAGGAGACCCTGGAACAAATTCAAAGTTGATTTGAAAATTAAAGGGAATATGATTGTGGTAACATTGGTACCCTACAAAACTAAAGTGTTTGAACAAGGACAGTATTGCTACATTGATAGCTTGACCTGTATTGAAAAGAAAACAAGAAAGTCAAACCTCTGCTAGGTACAAACATTGATAACTGCAGAGAAGACCTTGTAGTTAAAGTAAAAGCATGCCAGGGAACACCATGTGCAACTCCACCTCTGGCTGCTACTTCTTGAATGGGTCAATAATGATAATAGGTATCCCTTAGGAAATAGGGCCTAAGGTTTTATATTTTTTCCCTTGCTGTTTGGCCTTTCCAAAGTCAGAGCTTAAATCAGCGAAACAAGTGACTTAAAAAAACTCCAGCACTGAAGACAGGCCACAATTGCTGTCCTTAAAATCTTTTCTTCACTGAGGTAATCATTTAAGAACAAATTGCCTAACCTTCCATCAGTCCAGAGCAGGTTATGACCATAGATAGCATTGAATCAAGCTATCAATAGAAATTGTGGTTAGCAATTTTCTGAGCCAGAACCTGAATACATGTATGCATATGATAGAAATATTAAAATAACATATACACACAAGATTGAGCTAATCATAGACCGTCAAGTACTGGATTTGATTTCAAACAGAGGACGACACAGTAAATTCCTTGGGACATTTAGGATCACATGCTTTAACTAGTAAGCAATAAATCATTATGTATAGATTATGTTGTGCGTCTTTCATTTGCCAGGAACAAAAATATCCCTTTTATACAGCCTTAACAGCAATGTTGTCAGCTAAAACTGTTATCTGCAGATATCATTCTTGATGCTGTCAGGTAGTATTATTAATGAGTAATCCCTTAGATAACGTGTGGCTGCATAGTTGTGGTTTATTCTTATTTCTCATATTGTGTAAGACAAGATGCATGCACTGTAGATCTATTTCATTGTTATGCCAAACCCCATGTACAAACCTTGACTGGAATTCTTTGGCTATACAAAAAGTCTCTTAATGGATTTCCTAATAAGGATGCATTGCACTAAGAATGCAATGCCAGCATCCACCTGGGTAGTTATTGCAGAATTTCTCTAACACCTTCTCTCAACACTATGCTTCCTACATGTTGACTTCAGGAAAGAATTTCAAGCAAGCAGCTTGAGGCTGGCAGGATGGCCCTTCTAGAGGATCTGAATAATAATACTGTTCAGGGGAGCTTGTCTCCATGATGAAAAACACCAAAGTCTATCCTCAGGTGTTGCAGAGGGTCACTGAGCTGAGAATCAAATCCATTGCAAAGAAGATAAAAGAGTAGTGCTTGAGGCAGGATGAAACAAGATCTAAGAAAATAATCAGACCCCTAGAGCAAACAGACTGAGATGACATTTTTCTGGACCGAACATGAATATTAAGAGATCATTCACAGTCATATTTATTGACAGAAAAGTAGGAGGAAGCAGTCTAAGGACACAGATTTTTCTGGACCATGGGGTCCTGTTAACAAGGAGCCAGAAGGAATACAGACAGAACTGAGATGGTATGGAGCACAGGACACAACTAGATTCCCTTGTGCTCTTATTATGCCTTGTTCTTCCACGTATGATTGAAAGATATGGTCGGTTACGTTGGATTCCTGGTCCTGGCATAAAAACTCTTTCTTCTGTCAAGTGTGGCAGAGCTGAAGATGCTTGTGACAGTTTCAGTGTGTTTGGAATCATTTTGTTTCTCTGCTTGCAGTTCTCCTCCAGGTAGACACTGTCTGACTGCTACCAGGACAGGCTTCTCCTCCTGACATGGAATATGCTGATACTAGCCCAAATCTCTTGTCAGTTTTAAATGTTCTCAGTGTTGTGCTTCTTCTGGTGTTGTCACAATAATGAAGGTACTTACATCAGTTAAATTCTCTAGCTGAACTCAACAGCATGGCACTCACACTTTGTTATGGGACATTTTGTATACAGGTATTAACCTTTTCGTTCAGGAATACAAAGGGCTGCTTCTTTTATTTTTTCTCATGAGACAGCAAACACACATGGTTTTAGATTATTTCCACAGTAGCTTAACATTCCCATTTGTATTAAGGTTGGATACAGCCTATGATGCATAAATCTACATTGTCTGGAAACAACTTTCCTGATAATGTCTTTACTGAGTCTAAGTCAAGCACATTAGCTTGTTCCTGGCTTTTGACTCAGTTTACTGACTGCAAGCCTCTTTCCCTTCATTTCCTTCTCTCTCTCAGTCTTCTGTCTGTGGTCCTGATCTCAGATAAGGTTTTCCTGCATTACATAACTATAAATTCCTCCACTCATACTCCAACCTGACAAGATGTAAGCCATCTACAGGTTGAAGCCACAGAGCTACATTAGCGTGGTATCAAGCCTGAACATACCTTTCTGGACAATGGGGTAGAGTGCACCCTCAGTAAATTTGGAGATGACACAAAACTGAGGGGAGTGGCTGACTCACCAGAGGGCCAAGTAGCCATCCAGAGGGACCTTGATAAGCTGTAGAGACAGGCTGACAAGTATCTCACAAAGTTCAACAAGGAGAATTGTAAAGTCCTGCACCCGGGGAGGAAAAACCCCAGGCACCAGTACATGTTGAGGGGCACCCAGCTGGAAAGCAGCTCTGCAGAAAAGGACATAGAAGTCTTAGTAGACACTAAGTTGAACATGAGTCAGCAGTGTGCCCTTGCTGCTAAGAAGGCTAATGGCATTCTTGGCTGTATTAGGCAAAGTATCACCAGCACATCAAGGTAGGTAATCTTTGCCCTCTACTCAGCCTTGGTAAGGCTACAGCTGCAGTACTGTGTCCAGTTCTGGGCCCCCCAGTACAAGAGAGAAGTGGACATACTGGAAAGAGTCCAATGGAGGGCCACCAAGATGATGAAGGGATTGGAGTACCTCTCCTATGAGGAGAGCTTGGGAAAGCTGGAGTTTAACCTGGAGAAGAGAAGGCTGAGGGGGGATCTCATCAATGCATATAAATACCTGAAGGGAGGGTGCAAAGTGTTTGGAGCCATGCTTTTTTCAGTGGTGCCCAGAAACAGGACAGTAGGCAATGGACTCAAACTGAAACACAACAGGTTCCATCTAAAGATAATGAAACATTTCTTTACTCTGCGGTTGATGGAGCACTGGAACAGGTTGCCTGGAGAGGTTGTGGAGTCTCCCTCCTTGGAGATCTAACTTTTATCTGGCCAGCTAGAAATACCTTCACAGAGGCTTTGCTTCTGTCTATCCCCCTGTTCAGTAAAATTTTGTAAACTGGGAGAAAAAGCTAGTCAACAATGCAAAGAATTGATTTGTTGTTGGAGACTCAGGAAAAAAATGAGAAAAATATGTCTTTCTGTCTCATCACGTTAAACACAGATTAGTTGGTATGCACTTTTCCTTGGTATTACAGTCTTACTTGAACCAATAAACCTATCCATAAAAAGGTTAACAGTTTTTCTAGTGTTTTGTTTCTGTGGTGAATAACAAACTCACCAATTGCTTTGATATAGTAAATAGGAAGAAAAAAAAATCAGTCCTTTGATAATGTGATGGTATGAATATCTGTCTCTGCAGAACTTCAGTTATGCATCGCCTAAGTTGAGCAAAACAATAGTAAAATAGCTGTAATATGGTTAGATAATACATACTGAAAAAGCAAGTTTATCCTAGGCATTTTTAGCCATGAGAAACAGCCTCTGTGGGTAGAGCAGCAACAATTGCAATAAGTTATTCTTTTACCTTTGATGACTCGCTCTCCTTTTTGAGGGGACTTCTTAATATTCTTAATATTAGGAGAAGCTTTTTAAATAAAGTTGTAAAAAATAGCTTGTCTTAAAAGCCCAAGGTCTCCTGACACTACCAGCATGGTCTCCCTCAATTTGCTGAGTGAAAGAAAGAAAAAAGTCAAGAATCAACACTTTGTCTTGAACAACTAATATCAGGCATTGGAGCAAGGCTTTTGCATCATCCTTGGACTGCCTTAGGGGAGAACATTACAAAATTATAATGCTTTAAAACAGTCCACAAACTGACTAGCAGAGATGTGGCCTCCCCCTGTTACTGTGGAAAATACTCTTAAAACTGCAGAGATGAAAGACCTTTTAATCTACTGAAGGAGGAATAAGATTCAAGTGAAATATTATAGAGAAACTAGCTATAATTCTGCAGATATTTAGTTCTGCTTATGGCATTAATACCATCAAAAGAACACTTGGAAACTAAAGTGGAAATGTTAAGAAAATGACTCTAACAAAATAAATATTTAACCTGAAGGGTGGCCAAACTGTTACTTGTAGGTAGAGTGTGTCCCACATTCAGCAGCTCTGCAATGCAGCCTGAAGCAGTTTTATTACTTATTGGGAACATATAGTTTATAGACCACCACAAATCCCACAGCAAATGAATCCTGAGAGAATATATACTTTTCCTATCCCTCCCCAGGCCCAGAACCAGACTGATGAAGCTGGAGGCACTGCACACTGGGATCTGCAGGCTTTCCAGCTTAAATTAACTCCTTTTCTTAAATTAGCTATTAACTACTCTGAATAAGCTGTAACTCTCTTGCAGATCTGTAGTGCAAGGCTGTATTGGAATGGGGCTGTTTCACTCATGACTTGGCGTGCTATTTTCTTTAAGATTTTGCCTTACTGAACTTGAGGTTACATTGTAAGAGGGAAAAACAAACTAGGAAACAAAAAATCAAGCAAACAAAAACAAAACAAAATAAAACCACCACCAACAACAACAACAATAAAACAGCAACTAATTTCTACTTGTATGGCAATGTTATACTCCAAGACTAGGAAAACACATTGATGATTAGCCATTAGTGAGTAGGAATCATCACTGTGGCAAAACTGACCATTAGCTAATACACAGAATATGGCATGATAGAGGAATTTTGACCAATGACAACAGACGGTTTATTTTTGGCCAATTTCTTTCTCTTAGGAAATATGCAAATAAAAGCAAAGAAAAGCCCGTCCTAACACTAGGCTAAGTTGCCTGAGGGTTCACTTTACCTTAGCAAGTGGAACATCAGATCCAGGCATATAAGCAAGAATAAAAGAATCACAGAATCATTTAGGTTGGAAGAGACCTCCAAGATCACCTAGTCCAACCTATGACCTAACACTAACAAGTCCTCCACTAAACCATATCACTAAGCTCTACACCTAAATGTCTTTTGAATACCTCCAGGGATGGTGACTCAACCACTTCTATGGGCAGCCTGTTCCAATGCCTCACAACATTTCAGTAAAGAAGTTTTTCCTAATATGCAACCTAAACCTCCCCTGGTGCAACTTTAGCCCATTCCGCCTCGTCCTATCACCTGGCACGTGGGAGAAGAGACCAATCCTCACCTCACTACAGCCTCCTTTGAGGTACCTGCAGAGAGAGATAAGGTCGCCCCTGAGCCTCCTCTTCTCCAGGCTAAACAACCCCAGCTCCCTCAGCCGCTCCTCACAAGACTTGTTCTCCAGACCCCTCACCAGCTTCGTTGCCCTTCTCTGGACACGCTCCAGCACCTCGATGTCCTTCCTG
>VXAA01003011.1:4522-51975 GCA_013399115.1 Anseranas semipalmata
CGAGGGCAGGCTGGTGGCGGGCCCGGCGGGCAGGGAGCGAGCGAGCGAGAGGCCGCGGTGCCGCGACCGAGCGCCTTCCCTCCCGCTCTCCCTTCCCCTCCGTCCGCAGCCGCGCCGAGGCCCTCCCCTCGCCTCCCCGGCCCGCCGCGGGGGAGGCCGGGCGGGACGGGACCCCCGGATGCCGCGGGCAGAGCGGCTCCGTGCCGGCGGTGGCGGAGGGGAAGTACTGCCATTGTTCGCAGATGAATAAAAAGCCGCCGAGCGGCAGCAGCTGCCCGCTGCTCCGTGCGGGGGAGGCCGAACTAGTGCAGCCTATTCTGCGGCGGAGGGGAAGCGGCCGGCTGCTTGTTTTTTCTCTCGTTGTTCTTTAGTTTAAAAGAAAAAAAAAGTCACGCAGCTCTTCGTAAGAGGAGATTTATTTTGGTGGGGAAGCGGTGAGGGAATACACAGAACTTCCCTGGATTATAAGTACTTGACTCTTCTAGTTCTCTTTTTTTTTTTGACTCCTCGTCTTTCCCAAAAAGCCACATTCCTACTTTCCCACCGAAATCTCATGTCCATATCAGTTTTGTGTGCCATCTGGCCCGTTTGCGAATCTTGCACTTCTCTAGGTTGTGTTGCCCCAGATTGCATTGTTCCTGCCCTAGAACATAAATAACTGAGAACAACGCCACTTTCACAGGTTTACTGGGCTTACTGAGTGATGCACAACGTCTGCTTGCCCTGCAGAGAACCAGGAAATAGATAATAGGTTGTGGAATTCACAGTTAGTTTTGCTAATAACTTACAGCTATCTCAGGAAACTTTATTTTTTTCAGTATTTATCGATAAATTAATTCAGAAGATAAGTAATCTAAAGCTATGCTGTAAAGGAATGCCATAACAGGTGAGCAGAGGATAGAGAGGACTGATGTGCTCTTAGTTTGTCTACATGCAAAAGTTTCTCCCTTACAGCTGAAGACCCATTATATGAATTTAAGTGGGGGTGAACCCTAGCACAAATACCATTTAGCATAAGGGGATATCTCATCAGCTTCTGTATTAACTTTGGTTTTGTTTTGACCAGTGCCAGGTGAAACACTGATACCAAATCAAATTCTCCTGAAAAACTGATTTGAATCCAGTAGAGTTTGTGTAAATTCACGTATGCAGAAGCTGTCAAAGTAGAACAGTTTATGGCTGTAAGTGTAATGCAGACAGCTACAGCCAGAGCAAAACTGATGGGGATTCTGTCTCAGTGTGACAGCATGGTCCTGGTCTGCTTAGGTACTGCTTGGTTTTGATATTGCCTGTAGCCACATTGCTAGGAAGGTTGATGGCACGGGTGAAGAGAGTCTTGTGGTAGTTTAGCTTCTTCCAGTAGTGAGGAGGAGTTCCTTTTGCTCTTTTCACTGTGTTCACCCCAGTTGCTATCCTGCTGGGGCTGCGTTTCTGCAATCTGATGCTTCCTTGGTTTGTGAGACATGCAGAGTAGAACGCAGGGGAGAAAAGTAAGAAGAGGCTAGTGCCTGGTTTTCCTCAGCTTGGCTCCTTTGTTTCATTTTTGCAAAATGTTGCTGTTTATTCTTTTCCAGGTTTGATTTTTTGAGACTTTCGTGTTGTCTTAGGACCTGCTCAGTTGAATTATATTACATTAAAATAGAAAGTTATCCTGGGAGGGATTGACACCTCTGCACTTTCCCATTTCCTTCTGAAAAGTACGAACAAAAGCTGGTTGTTACCGCCTACGGTGTTACTACCTTTAATTCTGATGTCATTACGATGGGTCCTCTTGAAACTTCTGTTCATGGTTTCTGATTTGAAGCTGACAGCTTAAGTTGATGAAGCAGAGGATGTGGTTCAGCTTGTCTTTGGAGGGGTGAAGATGACAGTTAACAAATGCTGTAGGGAGAAAATGATGGCAATGTGATGGTGACTTATGTAGCAGACGTTTTATGGGATGCCATATTTGTAAGGAAAATTTTCTTGACATGTAAAACAATAAACTATTGTTCTTGAACTCTGTGGTGCTCTGTAGACTCAGTAATATTCATTTGAGTTGGACCATAGGAACCCTTTCCACAAGTTTTGTCAGTAGCAGGGACTGAAAATATGCTGTGTAGCTTTTTTGTTCTTCTGTGTACAGTACAACTGTGATTATAACAAAGCTAGGAGAAAACTTTTGCATGTATCTGTAGTAAATAGGCCTTTTAGGACTTGTGGCTTGATGAGGTTCCCTTCATTGCTCTGTCCTGTTCTGGGCCTCAGTGTACTCATCCTTGGGGCTCTTCTGGGATTTTTTAATGCCTTTGTCCAGGAGGCGGGAGGGTGTTCCACTTGATTAGCACTAAATGAACCATGGGTTAGCAGGGTGAAATAAAGAGCACAGACCCATAGGCTTACAAGCTGGCCAAGCTGAATGGAAGCTGAGAACTAGCTTGCAACCAGCTGTAGGTTGCCAAGAGCTGGCTGACTTGACTTGAAGTCAGATCTTTTCAGTGAAAACTCATCTTTCCCATTCCGTCTGGAGCTCATCAGAACTATGTGTCTGTGATGCCTCTTACTCTTCCATTAACTTATTGTTCATCATAATTGTGTCCTTTTTCCTTGTGCTTACAGCTTTACTCAGTTTGGCTCCCACCAATTGTATTTAAGTTTTTGTAATTGTATTTCCTTTTTTGGATAATTTTCTTGACTAATTTTTTATTTTCTTCTTCTAAGCTGGCTTCTCCATCCCGTGGTCTTTCATATTCATTTAGAATCTTGTTCAGAGATGTTCCAGAAATGCAGGACTCCTTGCATACATTGCTTGTGACCTGTAAGAAATAAGTATTGCATGGAACATTCTACTTTGGCCGTCTCACCAGACATGAGAACTGCGTTATCTGCATACGAATGGCTGAAGCTGGCATCGTCTTGGTGGCAGAAGACCGCAGTAAGATTAGGGGTGCTTTAGCAAACATTAGGGTGTGTTTTTGTACTCAAAAGTATAGAGTATCGGGGCATGATGCTGAGATAACGAGGAGCCTGTGCACGAGGCCAGCTTGGTTCTGCCTTGAGGTTGCCTGCACCTTTGGCCAGCAAACTGGATTACTTTCCTGCAGTCAGGATGTGACCATACATTGTAAAGCTCTTGGATCCTCTGATCAGCTTTGCTTTTCCCAAAGCATATGAATACACACACACATATAATTAAACTGTAGTAATAATGATAATACACATTTACTGCCATCTTAAACAGTAAAATATTTATTTGTATACATATGTATTTTTGTTTTGCTGTTTTATATCCTCTGTTTGGTCAGAAGGATCTGTTATTTTAATGCTGTGGAAAAAAGGCTTGCTTTGTTTATACTCTGATAAGTATACTTGCATAGTTGCATCGTGGATTTGTCTAAACATGCCTCGAAGAGTTCTAGTTTGATAATTAAATACTAACAAATTAGAAATGAAGGAGTTTTGACTTGGTGTTTTGTAGCTGGATAATAAAAGTGATTTAGACGGAGTAAGCAGCGAAGAGGCTGAAAATCTCTGTGGCTGCAGATTCCTAGGAAAGTGTTACTCTCTTGCCTTCTTGTCTAGAACACAAAGAAAAATATTTTCTGTCTAATAACTAATAAAAGCTAGCATTTAGTGGTTGTTTGAAAGAGGTTATTAAAAACAGCCTTTATATCAGGAAGGCAGTTGTCTCATTATTGGAGGGGATGGACACATTGCGATGGGATAAATTTCTACTCAGAAGGACAGTGCTGTCCTGGTCATAAAAAGCATAAGCTGGCAAACCTGCCTTTGTTTTAAAAAGTGTGTGCAATACCTTACTGCACATCTGTGGCTAGTTTTTGTCAGATGTGTTGGTCTGCTGAAAGGGCCCTGGGGAAGAGATAACCTTTGCTATTTGCAAATACCGTAGTACAAAGAAAACTTGGGGCCATCTCAGCTGGGCCTGTTAGCTTTGTTACAATGCAGACAGTGATACTACCTACACTTAATGTATACTTTTGACTATGTGTGAATTTTTAGTTACTGTATTTGATGAGGGTTCAGACTACTTAAATTTTGGTGGTGTGCCAGTTGTAGAGCTGGGAATAGTTGGGTCTGTAGAGTAAATGGGAATCTTGTGGCCCAACAAACTTGTCCACCATCGTAGATGTTTCTGCCACAGGCAGTGTGTTTTTTAGAAACATCAAAGGCCTGCTGTTTTGTTAAAGTTCCAGTTTGTGCATTCAGACAGCTAATCAGAACCAGAAGGATTTTTGCATATTTCTTGTGATTTTTTAGGGCCTACAGATATTTTTTTACAGTGAGGTTGCTAACATGTATTTAGAGTTTTTGACCACATGTATTATAACTTTGAATTGACAAAGTGGTAAAAGAGAAGATGGATAATTTGCTTTTTATGGAGTGCTTTTTTTCAGAACTGATAGTATTTTTTTCCATGAAATTTTGTCACTGATTTTTTTTTTCTTTTTGGGGATGTAATTTAGTATTTGACTCTCAAGTTGAACAGAGGGAAGAAGCAAATCTCAGAGATGCATGTATTGTTTAAAGAAATTGTACCAAAAAAAAAAAGCAGTTTCCAAAAACAGCCTTGGTAAAGGGAGAGACCAGTTCTTTTCTGCAACTTGGAGGAGTATGGCTGCTAAGTTTCAAAAAGAAGCCACACATAATTTGTCCCTTCTGCAGATGACCATGATGTTCCATGTGTTTGTCTTTCATTCTTGAATGTTGCAAAACACTGCAAGCAGTAATTGAAATACAAAATACTGGGGAAGGGCAGAGTAACCTGAAGTGTAATGTGTAGTCTGGGATGAGTTTTTGACAGTGTATCTTTTCAGTACCCTTTTTATTCAGCCAATCCCACTGAATAGCACTGAATGGGGAATTTCAGTCCTGATTTTCCAGAGCAAATTCTGATATTTCAGACAGCAGCCTAGTTGAAACATGATTCGTGGAAATGTATCGCTACTCTGATTTGGGTAGAGGAGTCAGAATGATGATGCTAACTTTGTTTATAGCATGTTTATCTGCAAGGTTGTGAATGGCTACAATTGAGCAGACATCATTTCTTTTCATACTTGATGGTCTTCTCTTAACTAAGGAAGTCAGAAGATGTCAAAAACAATTCATGATACAGGTGGCACATTGGCTCAGATAGCTAAGACTGGAGAAGTAAGGCTTCCTGTATTCTTTTTCTCGGTCATCTACATCTAGGAAAGAAGGGTGTGCTTGGGTGAGTTTCTATGGTCCACGTACGAAGGAGGAAGGGTTTTTGGATCTTATGCAACAGCTGTTGAGCCATCTCGTGTCTCTTCTATCTACACCTGCAGTTGCTGACTCAGATCATTCTTAATCATCTAACCACACGCCTTGTTGACTGACTGGTAACTGAATGAACTCCGTGCTGGCTGCAAAACCAGCACGATGTAAGAAGAGATTGTAGCAAGCAACATCAGGTTTTCTGCTCTGTCTTTATTGATCTAAAGTAGGGCACTGATGCTGTCAGGCAATTTGGGCCCCGAAAAAATTGCATTCAACCTGTGCTGCCCTAGTAATTCTGTCCTCTTTGATGGTGATCTGAAACCCTGTGTAATAGAAATTCAGTTCATTTCAGAGGAGTTCCTTGCTACTGAGGAAGCGCAGCAGAGCTGTGGACTGTTATCTGCTCTGGTTGGTATTTTGGCAACGCTGACCTCAGCGTTTTCAGAGAGAGAGGTTAGTATATGTCTGCTGTAAGACTGGTGGCTGCATGTTTGGATCTGTCTACCAAGACTAAATTCTACTTCTCTGAAGTCATCACCTACACACAGAAATGGCTAGAATTACTCCACGTTCAGTAGAGGATTTCCTTAATTGCCTTGTGACATCACCCTTAATCTTATTGTCGGATACCATGTTCCAGCCTGTCCCAGGCAGTTCTTTGAACCTGCTTTCATTAATTGTGATGATAGGAGGAATCAAACTGAGACAGAGAACTGGAGAGACTAAGTGAAAATACAAAACTCTTACTTAATTTAGTGATAAACGTACCTTAAAAGACATTAATTTTCTGTTGAAGTTCAGGGTATGTCGGGCCAGTGCTGTTTACTGAGGATCAAATCGACTTGACTGACAAAGCTGAAACTTTGCATATCTGGTTTAGTTCATTTTAGTGATACCCTCTCAGTAAGAGTAGCAGTTGATAATGAATGTTTTTGTACTTTCAAGAGAGCTGATCGTCTGATGACGATTGTAGCTCTATTGGGTTTTCAACCAAGATTGCTGGCTTTGCAGCCTGTTTTCTGTGTAATCCAAGTTGATTCTCTCTAGTCACCGTGTCTGGTATCCTGAGCTATTCTATCTAGGATGCTTGTGTGGGTTTCTAGATGCAAATTCACAAGATAGCAGCCACTGAAATACCTCTGATATCAAAACTTGGTGAGGCAGTTTCTGTTCTGGATCAGAGTGGAAGAGTCCAGGAACCCTCTGCAGCCTTATGAAGTACAACCTTTGCATATGGCAAAACAACTTTTGAAAGTCAATATAAAAGCTTTGAAGGTTAGCATTAAATGCTGCTCGGCTCTCCTAAGCTTTCTCAGACCACTGTTGCTCCTTGAGAAGCTACTGCCTTGCTGTTAATAGAAATTTAGATAGTGCCTCTCTTTCACAGAAATTGGGCTGGCAACATTCCATTGTGGAATTGGTCACTGATGAATATCATAGAATCAGAGAATGGTTTGGGTTGGAAGGGACCCCAAAGACCACCCAGTTCCAACCCCCTGCCATGGGCAGGGACACCTCCCACTAGACCAGGTTGCCCAAAGCCCCATCCAGCCTGGCCTTGAGCACCTCCAGGGATGGGGCATCCACAGCTTCTCTGGGCAACCTGCTCCAGTGCCTCACCACCGTCACAGTGAAGAATTGCTTCCTAATATCTAATCTAAACCTCCCCTCTTCGAGTTTAAAGCCATTACCCCTTGTCCTGTCACTGCACTCCCTGACAAAGAGTCCCTCCCCAGCTTTTCTGTAGGCCCACTATAGGTACTGGAAGGCCGCTGTAAGGTCTCCCTGGAGCCTTCTCTTCTCCAGGCTGAACAACCCCAACTCCCTCAGCCTGGCTTCCTAGGAGAGGTGCTCCAGCCCTCTGAGCATCCTTGTGGTCTCCTCTGGACGCACTCCAATATATGATGAATATGATGAGTGACAGTGCATAAGATGACAAATGGCAAGTATCGTGAGAAGTCTTTGTTTGAAAAATAATTCCTTAATGCGAATCTATAGCACCCAGCTTCATTCCTCTTTGGGATTAAGCAATCCCACTGCTTAAGTTTACACTGTTTTAAAAATGTTTTGCATATTTTTGTTAAGGAGATTCTCTTTTACTCTTCTCTTAATTGTCCATCTTCTGTGATGAGAGTACAGCTGTCTCTCTAGCAAAAGGTAGTATGTCTTGCTAGTAGCACGTCAGCAGAGTGAGGTAGTTGGTGCTCAGGGCTCTCCATCTTCCTAACGCGCTGTTTTCTTGGTCTGTCTCAGACTGAACTTAGTCTGGTCTTTTGGACCAAATATTCCTTCCATGCTTGTGATTCAAAGGTGTCTGAAGGACCACTGGTTGATTTTGACCCATCTGTTCCCATTTGGCAGGTAGTATGCAGTTGCTGAGTACGTGAAGTGGAGTTTTTGGAAAGAAACTCCCATTTCCATTCCCTCTGAAAGGAATTTAGTTCACTTGGACAGAACTGTGCTGTAAACTCCAAGGGAGAAGGGAGTGATTCACTCCAAAACCCCATGATACTTTTCTCAACCAAAATGTTCCAGAGACAGCCTTGATGCTGTAGAATAGTCCCTCTATAGCCCATGAATAAATAAATGTTTAATGCACACGAACCCAAGGGTTTATTAAATTAGTGAAATAAAATAGAATTCTGTCCCTTTCTGGCCTCTCTGTGAATGAGGAGATAAAAATGAAGTTAGGAATGCAGTAGAAATCTGAAATAGAGTTTATCAGTGTGGTCCTCTTGAAGCTTGGTCTGTTCCTTCTACCAAATGTTTTGATAAAAATTTGCTAGAGAGTTGATGTTAGCCTGTCACTTTGCACATTGCTTGTACTTGCTAATGTCTATAATTCTGGCAGTTGGACTTTTGGTTTTTTGGTTTTCTGTTTATATTACAGGACTGAAGGTGTTGCAGTGCAAAACAGTGGTTGGAGGTTTTTTTTTTTTTTGATTTAGAACACAATAGTCATAAGAATTTTATATATTTTCATGTGGATGAAACTGGGGCTTAGCTTTTCAGCAGGGATGTTGTGTAGGTGTTGGATCGGACTAACCATGTCTGTGGAATCTTGTCAGAGTATTTTGTTTGGAATGAGTTTTAAGAGCGTTTAACGTTAAAAATAATCTAGGTGCTTTGTGTATTTTA
Source organism: Anseranas semipalmata (assembly GCA_013399115.1). Taxonomy (NCBI): domain Eukaryota; kingdom Metazoa; phylum Chordata; class Aves; order Anseriformes; family Anseranatidae; genus Anseranas; species Anseranas semipalmata. Next base: position 12,899 of record VXAA01003011.1, read on the forward strand.
GGAAGCTGAATATGGTGGACATGATCAGATTGATTTGTATGATGATGTAATTTCTCCATCTGCAAATAATGGAGATGCCCCAGAAGATCGTGATTACATGGATTCTCTCCCACCATCAGTTGGAGATGATGTAGGTAAAGGAGCTGCACCGAATGTTGTCTACACGTATACTGGAAAGAGAATTGCCTTGTACATTGGAAATCTTACTTGGGTAAGTATCTTATTACTATTCAGGTGTAGCCAGCAGTTTGAAAATTGCAAACATAATTCTTTGTAAATATTTTTTCTTTTAAGAATTGTTACATGAAATATTAAAAGCACAGCAAAGAACATAGCTTTTCTCTTTGTTACCTGCAATTTAGTGAGCCTGCCTGGAGCTGTCTTGATGTCTAAAAAGGGATGAAATCTCCAGTAAACACTAAATTTAAAGTTTCTCTGCTATTTTAAGTGTTATGAAGGGATATTTGTGGTACAACCATCTTTTCAGAGAACTGAATGAAAGAGAACAAGCTTAAACTATCAAATATCTTATGCTTGGAGATACTTTAAGGCTACCAAATAAGCCCATTTTTAAGTAATCCCTTTCTGAAGTTTTTAGTTTAAAAAGAAACTGAGGTTCTCTGGTATTTTCTTGAAATTACTTTCTGCCTTTTTCCATTTACCTTTTTCCAGGGCAGTGACTCTTGCAACAAAGCTGCTTTCACATATTTGCCTTGAGGCTTATTTCTGGGAGTAACAGTTTTGGGATAACTCACTGAACTGCAGTTGCTCTTAAGATAATTATTTGTGTTAGCATTAAAGTATTTTAAAATCAATTGTAGTTAATCAAAGTGCAAGTAGCTGCTCAGTAGCTAATTAACTGGAATTCATCTCTCTTGACCTGAAATCCAATTCTACCAAGTCCATGCATGCAAAATTTTCAGTCAGGGTTTTTTCCCTTCCAATGAAATTTTTACTAGTGCTAAGCTTGAAAAAGAATGCTTTATGGATTCTTAGGTGTTTTTCATTAATTTTACAGTATGCTAATTTCAGGAGCTAATAGGTAAGTAAGGGAGTAATTGACTTAACAGTTGTACCACTCTAAAATATCTAAATGGAATCAGCTGAACTCATCCAAGTCAAATATCACGGTTTCAAAGCAGATAGGCCAATGTGCAATTATTTTGTACCTATTACTCATTATTGGGCTTCACAAATGAAGTTACCCACAAAAAGTGCATTTACTCATCTGAGCAGTGCTATTGTATTTGTTTTCTTTGTGTTTAGATCTCAGCAAAGTAATTTTAAAAGAAACCATGATTTGAGGGAGGTCAGATAAGTAGTTCAGAGCCTTGAAAGCCTGCTTTGCACTTTCCATACAAAATGTAAAGAAGTGATGGAGGTACAGAAGTAGGAAGAAAACCATGAGTATGAATGTGTTGTACATCTTCAAATATGTGTGAAATTGTTGAACGTTACATGGTAACTAATAGGAAGTTACAGCAAGTAGGTTTGGTTAAGTGAAAGCGGTTGTTACGAACCATAGTTTCTGTGCTAGTTTACCACCTTTTGTTTGTAAATCTTGCTATTTTTGTGCAAATAATATCTGCTTCACTAGGCTCTCACTAGTCAGAGCTATTATAACGAGCACCAGTTTAATATGGTGTTAAAAATAGACTTTTGGTTTGGAAATAGAGTCAATGGGAGAAGAAAATGGATTGGACGTCAAAAAATGTAACAGTTATTAAGGTAGAATCAATCATAAAATGGTTTGGGTTGGAAATAGTTCAGTTTAAGCCTAATACTCTTGAAAAAGAATGCTTTCAGAAAAGTTACTCAAATATAAATGTTTTTTGGTGTACTGTAGCTGGTATATTGTGTGGTGGGGCTGGGGCAACATAGCATATGACTAAGTGTATATGTTAAAAATGATTTTTCTGATAATTGTAAAATATAAATGACTCTCTTCAAGAGTCAGAAAATATTGGCAACTTGAATAAAGTATTCCTCTTGACCGCTTGCACAAAAAAATAAAAGCATGTAAAAAAAAGCTTAGTTGTCCTTTTCATGGTGTTACAGATAAGTTTTCATAGTTGAATATTTAAAATGTATTTTTCAGTGGACAACAGATGAAGACTTAACAGAAGCAGTTCATTCATTGGGGGTAAATGATATTTTGGAGATAAAATTTTTCGAAAATCGTGCTAATGGACAGTCTAAAGGGTAAGAACTTATTTCCTTTTTCTTTAAATGGGCTGAAGTTTGGCAGGGTGCAAATTGGGAAAGAATTATTTTTCATAACTGTCAGTATGTGAACTATTACCTTTGTTTATTGATATCCAGTGATGGCTGGGTGTATAATTTCATACTGATTTAAATTCCAAGCATAAATTTTATGGCAGTATTATGTGTCTTACTGTTTTGTGAGTTAAATTTTACTGACACTGTTCATGAAGACCCTTTTCCTAAGTTTCAGTTAGTGTGGTGGTGATACCATGGTTCTTCATAACGTCAGTACCATTTCCCCCCCTCCCCATTATTGAATAATTTTTAAATGCTTGATTTTCTGTTAACTGTTGAAAGTGAGTGCTTGAGCTGATTTGTTACTGTCATTGTAATCTTCCTTCCATTACTGTGCCTTGTCTCTCCTTAGTACTAATGACAGTAGTAATGAGACCACAGTGAACTCTTAATAATAACTTGGTCATATTAATTCGTATGTAGTGTATTGATACTCTACCAGAAAGCTACCTTTGTTATATATTTCGCTGCATGTTGTACTTGCATTGTGGTTTTTCATATATGTCTTAGAATGAGTTAATTTATCTGTCTTTAAAACTGGCCCAAGATCTACGAAAGAGTTTCTGTATTTAGTTTTCAAGTGTCCCTTTGCTTACTGTGTTAACCTTTTTTTCATGAGGCATCAGGATATCCAAGGAATGAAAAAACTGCAGTGTAACCTTTTTTTCTTCCTTCCAGGTTTGCCCTTGTGGGTGTGGGGTCGGAAGCATCCTCCAAAAAGCTGATGGATTTGCTGCCTAAAAGAGAATTGCATGGGCAGAATCCTGTTGTAACTCCATGTAATAAACAATTTTTGAGTCAGTTTGAAATGCAGTCAAGGAAAAGTAAGTCTTTCTAACGCGCTGTCTTGGAAAAATATAAGTTTGTTCCAGAAGTTGTACTGCAGTTTTTCTCTCAGCATCTGCTAATTTCTGCGCAGCTTAGAATTGTTATAAAATACTTATGTAAATGAATTTGCAGCTTTGTTTAAAAAAAATGATACTCTTTAAAAAGGAAAAAAAAAAACCAAAATCAATATACTGAAGGTCTGTGGCTTTAGCAGGAGATAGCATTTATTGGAAGAAGATCGCAGCTTTGTAAAACTCTTACCATTGGAGAAGGTTTCTCGGTTACTTTTTGTGGATTTAACTGAAAACAAACAAAAAAAAACACAAGAGTATTTAGAAATTTAACATTTGTAGACAGAGCGGACTAAATTCTCATGTCTGGATAACTTGTGCTTATGATAGGATGGAGAAGAGAGATTCTGTGTTTTTCTTTTCCTACAGCACCTCGTCTTGTGGTTCCCAGTCCTAACAGCGTGTGGCCTTGGACTGTGTTAAAGCAAGGCTGACAGTCTCCCCAGTTGCTGTTCGTTAGTATGGGGATACTGGAACACTGCCATATTTTAGAAAAGCATTTCTTCCCTCTCCACCCTGGCCCCTTATTTTTTGGGGCACCGAGGAACAAGGTGGTGTTCATAAGGTCATACTTCAGTGCTGCATAAAACGTTAGGTCAAGAGTTGGAAAGCTTTAACCTATCTTGATTTATGTAATTACACTTTTGCTTTTCCGTTGCAGCCACACAGTCTGGTCAGATGTCAGGGGAAGGTAAAGCTGGTCCTCCAGGAGGAAGCTCACGAGCAGCATTTCCACCTAGTAATAGAGGGCGAGGCCGTTTTCCTGGTGCCATTCCAGGTGGAGACAGATTCCCTGGACCAGCAGGGCCAGGAGGGCCACCACCACCTTTCCCAGGTAAAACAATATGTGGGGTTTCAGTTTCACTTCTGTTTTCTTCTATTAATGCAGCATAATTATTTGGGAACTACAAAAATCAAGGCAATTCACTTAATATGCTATAATGATTGTTCACAGCTGGATTGTAGGATTCTACCCTAGTTCTTTGTTGAAACAAGGAGTTATGCTTTATAAAAGAGGTAGCAACAACATTTTTAGAGACATTCTTTATAGCGTGTCAATGTACATATCTTTTTAAAGTATGAAAAAGATTGAGGTAGATCATGTTACAGAGTAGACTTGTATTTCATGCAGTGTTGTTCAGATTTTCTGATTTGCTGTATGGGGCAAGAATACCTGTGTTGCAGAATGTGAAGTATTTACGTTTCTCATTGCATTACAAATTTGCGCAACATCAGAATTCCAGCTTTGATTCGTGCCCACTGACAGGTCAGTTAGCGGGCACTTAAAATACCAAAAAATCTTAAGAGGGGGTGTTTGTGTAGGGTCAGGTATCTGCTATGGGACAAATCTCTGTTTAAACATCAGACTTGCATTGCAGTGAAGTTCTCATTTCAGCTTCACTATTTTTAATAAATGTCATTCTGTAGTAGATTTTCTACTGGCACTCAAAGGGTCATGGTCAAATTGAAAAACCACTAATGAGGACCTGAAAGTAGGTATGGTAAATGCAGTAGCCAAACATTCTCCAATACAGCTTTACACATATTTTAATAAACTTTATATCTTATGCCCCATATGAAAGACAGGCTGCAGGTGTAAGTAGGATGCAATATTTTCTAGTTTTTGTAAGCTTTGGGTTTTTTGATAACAACAGCAGCTGGTTAAATGATTTTTTGGGTCTGTTTTCACATTAATATTGTTCTCTTTAGGTGTTGGTAATCAAGTCATTGTTATAAATTTACTAAGCTACTAGACCCAAAAGTGGGACCGTGCATGTCTTGCACAAGTTGCAGATAGTTCAGAGGGGTTTTTGTTTGAGAAGAAAATATTATTTCACTAACTCTCATTTCTTTATAGTAATTTTTTTTTTTTTTTTTTTTTTTTTTTTGTAGCTGGACAAACTCCCCCACGTCCACCTTTAGGTCCTCCTGGTCCACCAGGCCCACCAGGCCCTCCACCTCCTGGTCAGGTCCTCCCACCTCCTTTAGCTGGACCTCCTAATCGTGGTGACCGTCCACCACCACCAGTTCTGTTTCCAGGACAGCCTTTTGGTCAGCCTCCACTTGGGCCACTTCCTCCAGGCCCTCCACCACCAGTTCCAGGCTATGGGCCACCACCAGGTCCGCCACCACCTCAGCAGGGTCCACCTCCACCTCCGGGTCCATTTCCCCCTCGTCCGCCTGGCCCTCTTGGGCCACCCCTGACTCTTGCTCCTCCTCCACATCTCCCTGGGCCACCTCCAGGTGCTCCACCGCCTGCACCACATGTGAATCCAGCTTTCTTCCCCCCACCTGCCAATAGTGGCATACCTACTTCAGACAGCCGTGGCCCACCTCCAACAGATCCATATGGCCGACCTCCACCATATGACAGAGGTGACTATGGGCCGCCTGGAAGGTGAGTGCTTTTGGTGTCATGTGCTTTATAGCAGATTTTATGCCTTGTAGGAAGCATTTGATTTTTCTTTTTAATACAAATGTTAGAAAAAGTACAGAAGAAGAAAGCTGGAAGGGATCCCAGCACTCTTCAGATTTGCCCCTGTTCACTTCTCAGTGAATAAGAAACATGTTTGTAGCAGTAAGAAAATCCTAAAATGCAGCACTAGTAATCTTACTTTCCCTCTTCAGCTCTGAACTGTTTGTCTTCACTGTGTGTATTTGGCAGTATCATTATTCCATGTGTTCTATGTGTTAACTTACTATATCACTTCCTTTCAGTAGCTTGTGGTTGTGCTTCTGTCTTAACTCGAAATTCTTGCTTGTCCCTTTGCCATCTTGCTTTGCAAGCTGTCAGAATGCTTTGGAGTTCTCCTCTTTGAATATGTGCATATGTTGAGTATGGTGCTACACCAAACTCATACCATTTTCATCTTCTAGCAGCTCTGCTTGTCCCTTTTTCCTTAAGGATTCAATTCAAAGTGAGTCTTTGTCTTAAAAGCCAGGTGGGAATTTACTGCAAGACTTTTACCTTCCGTTCCTGTCAGGCTGCTTCTGGTAATTTGGTACAGTCTTGCTGTGTTCGTAGCAGTGGCCTTTTCTGTGGTTAATCCTATCTTGGACAGGGTTTTTCAGTCTCTCTCACTTGTCAAGTGTTTCACATCATTTGAAACATCTTTTTCATCTTTGCTTTCAAGCATCTCTGTCTTGCTGCTGTTTCTTAATTTTCACTATATTTGTATTCCTTAGAACATTTTGGGATAAATTGTAAGAAAGATACTTTTTACGTAGCTACATGTGGATTTTTCACTTGTGATTTTACTGCTATTGCGAGAAAGACTTCTATTGCCTAAAATGTTTTCTACAAAGGCACTTTGCTTTGATTCTTCCTTTTATATATGAGCACAAAGTTTGAAAAACCCAAGCATTTGTACATATGTTCATACAGAAACTGTAGGAATTCAAGCATTTGGCTTAATTGCCTGAAATATAATAAAAAGATAAGGTGTTTTGTTTTTTTTTTTTAGTGGACAAAATCTAAGTTGTCTGCAGTTTATAGAATGGCTGGGGAGGGAAGGAGTGGGGATAGGACAGAATAACTTACTGTCCAATATTTTCATTAGTAATGTTAAAGCTATCATCCATAACTATTTAAATTGTCATTAATTATATATCATAGGCGTTTCACTGGAAATAACATGTCCATAAGAGAAAAATTACATATTCCATTCTATGGGAGGCACACGAAAAATAATACTCAAAACTCAGGGAGGTATGAATTTTTAGACATTTCCTCTTATGCTAAACTGGCTATAGGATCTTGTTCCACTTCTTGCACTTAAGAGGATAGCATTGCTTATTATTCTGCATTTTCTTTCTACCAGGAGGACTAACACTATTTTAGCAATATCAAGCAGTGGGTCAGTTTAACAGTCTCAACTTTTGTCTCTTAACACATTTCTTCAGATTTTCTGTATGATTCAGAGACTGGCTAATAGGACACTGCAAAACTTCTGGGAAAAATAATGTATAGGTTAACTTCTGTTACTTTGTAATCCATGTATAGGTAGCTAATAATTAAAGTAAAAAAGTGTAATGAATACAATGATTCTCTTTTATTGCTTCTTCCTTACTATGATCAATTTGGATATAAATGTAGAGCACCTTGAACTTGACCAGAAATAAATACTAGAATTAGCTGTAAAATGTTGAAGTGTAATTCAGGAAATTGAGTGTTTTAAAAATGAGGGCCTGCATTTGCTTTTCGTAAGTTACAGCACTCTGGTCTTAGTTAAGAATCTGGGAAACAGGATCGTATAGTTCTAATTCCAGTATTGTTGTAAAAAGATCTCTAATTTTGCTCAAACTTGCATTACCCATGTACATGTATTTCCACATCCATTCAATTGGGGTAATATCTGCTCAGATACCTTGAAGGATTTTGTGAAAATGATAAATGTTTGTAAAGCACAGTTTCAAGTGCTGCTGAATCTTCAAAATAGATGGGATGAACAAGAATATTTCTACTTATATAGCAGATGTGTTAATTGTTTTTTTACCTTTTTTTTAAGCTTTCAGGATTTTATACTGTAACATGGTCCTTAACACAAACCAAACCCAGATCCTGCTTTCTTTTCTGTTTGTCCCTTTGCTTAAAGTTGCAAACTTGGATTGTTAAAACTGCAATGATATCTCCTTAAGTTTTTCTTAACCTTTTAAATACTAGTTTTATTAATTCCAGAGAAATGGATGCTGCAAGGACACCTCTAAGTGAAGCAGAATTTGAAGAAATCATGAATAGAAATAGGGCGATCTCAAGCAGTGCCATTTCAAGAGCTGTATCAGATGCCAGTGCTGGTTAGTAAAACTTGATTAATGTGCTTTCTATTCTGCCCAACCAGAAAGAGTTTATAGTTTTTCTATTGGGAAACCTGCTGCCTTGAAGCCACATCTTTCTAATAGGAGGCTGAAGTTAGGTACAACCTATGCCTGTTTTTGTACTGCACTCCAGCTGATGTCTGAGAATGCTTTCTGAGTACTGATCTGGACAGTATTTTAATCTTAGTCCTACAGTAAATGATCTGGATGGTTATGGAAGAGAAGACATCCCAAATGGTAATACTACTACAGATAAAAATCTTTGTTTTAATTGGCATAATTTTCTTATAATGATTTTATATCATTTTCAGGGGACTATGGAAGTGCTATAGAGACCCTGGTAACTGCAATTTCCTTAATTAAACAGTCCAAAGTATCTGCTGATGATCGTTGTAAAGTACTTATTAGCTCTCTTCAAGACTGCCTTCATGGAATTGAGTCCAAGTCTTACGGTTCTGGATCCAGGTAAAACTTTCCTCTTCCATCTGCCCTTATAAAAGGGAAGGTGTAGGGCAAGACTAGTTCACAGAGGAGAAACTAAGTCATGTAAGAAGCTGAGTGATTTGCTCAGCTGCACTAGAAATGTGTGAAAGAACCAAATATGGATTTTGAACTTTTGGATTTTGAATAATCTGCCTTTTAATTAAATCCTGTTTTTAAAATTGATCCGACTAGCTTTTTAACTCCTAGTTTTAATTAGTGTCCTTTTCTACATGGTAATATTGCAATGTGTAAACTTCAAAATTGTATTATGCTTTATCAATTAAGTTGTTCAGTATATAATTTGCTATTGAAAATTAAGGTAGAGGGTATTCGTTGCCAGTTTTCATTTTGCTTAAAACTAACTTTCTCCACACTTGTCACAGTAAAAATACACTGAGTCAGGGGAAAAAGGTTGGCCAGAGTGATTTTTCCTATTATTCTTCATCATACAATCTAAAAATTTGGGAGTAAGTAGGGTTGAAATGTATGGACTTCTATCTAGTACACCTTAACAACCCTTTCAGAGTTGAGATAAACACTGAGCCTCTAGTTCCTTTGGATACTGTAGCAGTAGTGTAGTTCACCTTGAATGATAGAAAACAGCTGGTTTTGGCCCATACTTTTGGTATACCGCTTAGCAGCCATGTTGTAGGAATCATTTGAGGCACAGTACATTCCCCCAGCTGATCTCAGCTGTCTTGTCCTCCATTCTGAACATGTACTTTCTGAGTTTTCCTTGATTACGAAGTGGATGACGCCTTACTATTTGTAACTGTTCTTAGCCACCGCCTTTCATACCAGCTATCTTCCACATTATGTACAAAAACATCTCTGCATCACAGTGAAGAGATATTTCTCTCACATTCTTTTTTGACCCAATTCATAGTAATCAACAGAATACAAAATTGGCGTGTGGGTGGCTTGTGTTTTGAAGAAAAAAATTAATGAAGTAATTTCTTTTAGAAGACGTGAACGATCCAGGGAGAGGGACCACAGTAGGTCACGAGAAAAAAGTAGGCGCCACAAATCACGTAGTAGAGATCGTCATGATGACTATTATCGGGAAAGAAGTCGGGAAAGAGAGAGGCATCGTGATCGCGACAGAGATCGCGACAGAGAACGAGACAGAGAGAGAGAATATCGCCATCGTTAAAGAAGGTGAGCATTTGTTTTGTGTTCTTTAAGTTTACTGATACTGAGTTACTAACAGTAACTACTCTAGATTTGGGATTATTTACACCATTAATGTCTGCATTTAAATGGTCCTGCAGTATGTACTGAATTACTTTCTTCTTTTAGCACCTGAAATGAACTTAGGTAAGTAATGACAGGTAACTCTGGTCTTGGGAGGGAGCATTTGTGTGATTCTTTTCTACAGTTGGCATGCCTTCTTTTTAATTTTAGATGGTATTAATGTTTGCAATTTTTATAAAGTGCAATTGAACCATTTCTTAATAAGCAGTAAGCCAGACTGGTAAGTCTGCTCTCTTGTAATCTTAAAAAATTATATGAAATTCATTTGTATTTTTCATTTGTATTCTGAAACAAATAAGCGTACTTGTGTGAGGACTGCAGCATTTAGCCTTTCATATGTCACGTGGGGATTATTTCAGTGTAGGGAACATGTACATACAGCTGCTGTCCTTGCACCAGTAGATTTTTTTTCTTTTTGTTTCAGTGAGTTTTACTCAAATTCAGGAAACGTAGCCAGACTTTGCTCTTTATTTTATAAAATGTGGCCTCTCACTTTTTTCTGTCTTTTAGCTACATTCAGGTGTTACTTTCAATAAGATTTATGGTCAGTTTTACCCCACCACCCTGCTTTTTCATTCTCTGCCCTCTCTGACAGTAAAGTCATTTTCTGAAGACTAGTAAGCAAATGTATGACACAAGGATTGGTTCTTTTCTGATTGTTCACATGCTGAAATGTTCTTTTATGTATCTGCAGTCTTGCATGCATCAAATGTCTAGATAGCTACAGAGTAGCACGGTAAATAATGCTTTCTTTGGTATACTGCTGAGAGCTTTAAAATACATATGAATGTTCATCACGTTATATAATGTACTATTTTGAGGATTGGTAATTCAAACTGCTCATGATTCCTTGTATTTGGCAATTAGGGGAAAACAAAACAAAACTACCTATTGTTTTTGCTGCAATAGTCTTTTCCATTTTAGAAGAATTTCCCACTACACCTACATTCAAACTGAAACCCAGCAGATTTGCCTGTCTGCCCAACTTCCATTTCTTATGTCTGCCCTCAGATTTAGTTTCCAGATTTGCTTATGGCATTTATTCATGGAAGTTAATTTCCAGAAGTTAAATAGAGCAAAACATGTTAGAAATCATATAAACTGTAATTTACTCCTAAGTGAAAATATTTCTATAATTTTGCATTATTTGAATGTCAGTTTTTCCATGCTAGGCTTTTGTGTCACTGACTCCTTCTGGAGGGAACAAAATCTGATACTAAATGCTCTAGTCTACTGAGTTTTAAGCGGGATGTTATCTTGGGTTCATATTCTAAAAAAGCAGTAATGGACGTTGAGAAGGGGAGTCAAAGGCTTAAATAGGAAGGTGAAACATGGCAGCTGAAATAAAGTTGGCAGTAGTATGTATTTGTTAATGCCACTTTTTGTCATCAAAAATGGATTGGTAGAAATAATTCTGGAATTGCATAAAAATAGCAACTGTGTTTCTCAATTGTAAAATGTCAGAACATAAAAATACAGATTTAACAAAAGTAAATGCAGTTTCTTTTGTTGAACTGGATTTTTCCCTTTTATCGTAAATTAACACTTGTGGTATTTGCCAGCAGTTATTAATAGGAGGTAACCATTGAGCTGAATGATGGCTGCATTTCCAGAGTTTTTTACTTCTGTTGGAGATGAGCAAGATATACTAAAAATTGTTAATCTGGAATTTAAGGCAACTTTTTTTTACCCTTGACATACTTTGTTAATATAGCTTTAATTCTTGTGTATTTAGACTATTGTGTATGTAGATACGGAGTTTCTGTGCCAAGTACAGATTCCATACCCTGTCACTCCAAGAAAACGTGTCCAATGCCATTAGGTTGCATTTTATAATTTCCAAAATGCAATTTGAAAATTAATTTTAATCCTGTTGTGAGACTGTGGTTTCAGTCTCAGTTCAGGTGGGATTTATATATGCAACTTCCTTCAACTTTGTTGTGTGCTGGGACTTCTCCTTTCTTTCAGAGGAGTTGCGTAGGTTGTTCCCTTGCACAAAGAAAATAGGTCCTAAGAATTTGGTTTAAAGGACAAATTTAGTATTCCTCATGTAATTGAAAACATTTGGTATTTTTTTAAAAGTTAAGTTGTAAACATTTTGTCTTGTTGCTGTCTTAATGAAGAAAGGCTTTACTGTAGTTTTGTTTATATATATACACACAAAAAAGTACAGTGATCTTTTGGTTTGTATGTTTCATTTTCACCAAGATGTATGTTGCCATACATTCTTTTGTTTTGCTTTTTACATTAATATTCATAAACAGATTTAACAATCTCAATCACTGAATAAATATTAGCAGTACTGAAAAGAGTTACTCCCTATATCAGTGTGTTTTATCAGGTAACATGAAGTTGCCTGTGTGCCTGCACCCAATGAATGGCACCTATACTTCTCCTTATTTCTGTGTGTACCTACAGTCATAAATGTGATACTGTACTGGCATATTTAAAAAAAAAAAAAAAAAAGGAAGAAAAAATGTTACACCTAGTTTAGAAGGATTTTAAAGGTCCATTGTGAATATTTTTGTATACAGTGAAATTCAGTTTGTATTATTGTATTTACTTACACTTAGAGATGGATTAAATTGGAATAACTTACTAAATGTATTCATTATAAAACCCTATTTAAAAGTTCAGATGTACCATAGCAGGTATTTACACTTCTGTTTGTACACTTTATGATTTAAAATTAAATTCTTGCAAGATTCTTGTGTGCCTTTGCTTGAGTAAGGCTTCATGTGCATTAATAGTCCATTCTACAGAATTACTGTAAACTGAATGTTTTCTTGAAACATTTTGCCTTTGCACATAGAAAGGTGTAAAAGAAAACAATGGATTTAAAAGACAAATGTTTGACCTGCATTAGTCAAGAAAGCTAAGAATCCAATAGAATGGTATGTAGAAGGATTAACAGCAAAATGAATGTGTACAAACAGAATAGTAATGGAACTTCATCAGCATGAGTCCTGATTCTTTTTTTAAGACAGATTTTTTTTTAGTTTATCTGATACTCAATGATGTATTTCTAGCTGATACATTGTCCCAATCTTAATCTGTCTGAATTTCTATAACTACTGAATGTTAAGTTTTTCATTTTATGTTTTTGTTATTGGGTCATTTGATTATTTCCTATTTAAACTGGATTTGGACTGAATTGCAAAGAAAAAATACACTAACATTGTAACAGTTGATAATGTATGTAGACTTTGTACTCCATATTTCATGGCTTTTCTCTGATTTTTTTTATATTCTCAAACCACTGTAAGCAAAATCATTTAGTCTACTGTACTTTTGAGGCTGACATGCTTCTTCAGAAACTGCTCTCAGGTCTCTGAAATAGTTTCAGCTTTGGAGTGGTCTAAGAACTAACATGGTTGTATTTTTTTTGTGTGTGTGTCAGTAGGAGGGGAAATGGTACTTGATAGTTTTAAAAAGATGCGTTTTATTTTTGCCTGTGTAAGTAGGAACTATCCTGTAACAGTGTGTTAGCAAACACTTAAACACCAAATGAAGTATGAAATTAGCCTTTTAAGAAATCTTGTAGATTAATAGGAAAATGCCTATTTTTGTAGGTTGTTTTTATAATAAGTTTCTAAGTTAATAACTGAACTTCAAATGAATCATGTGGTAGCATTGTTCAAGACCCTAGTTATATATGTATATGTCTAGGATTGTTCCAGATCTTATCAGTATCGAGCTATTACGAACATTATTTACCTAATCTTTTTTTTTATTTGTATTTTTGAGGAAGCATATATGTGGCATTTTTCATTTGCTTCTAGCATTCATCAGAGAAATCATGCTTTGTGCATCTGATTCGATACTGGAAATCCACCTTAGAGTGAAAGAGCAAGCAGTGCCACTCTTAAGAACCATATGTTTCTTAAAGTCTGTTTTATGGCTATTCTGGTGCTTTACAGAAGCATATACATTGTTCGTTAAAGTTCAGTAACTTCTCTCATTTCCTTGAGGGTGATGAGATGGTTTGAAAAACAAATGAACTGAAAACCTTATGTTCTTAGGACTTTTTTTCCATGAACATTGCTGTAATTTTGTTGTCTTCTGACATATCTTAAAGACACACTTGTATTTTTCTATTCCCCACGGCATGTGGATTTTTTCCTTGCTTTATGAAATCAGTAGTTTTGACAAAATTGAGCTGTATGGAAGTTCCCCACGAAACTTGTCTATAAGGCATTGTAACATTTGAAACAAATAATTTACTTGCAATTAGTTTGTACAGTGTTATCCATAGAATGAACAACTCATTTTTTTTCCTTTTGCTCATTGTGGTTTGAGAACTAAGATTTCTTCTTCCGAAAAGAAGAGAGGGAAAGATCTTCATTTTATGTTTTCCTGTGGCAGCCAGATATACTTTGTGTCTTCCTCATTTATTAATGTGAAAGATACTTGCCAACCTCATAGCATTTTAATTTGTAAACTAAAAATGTAGTTTTCTGAACTCCCCTCTGTTCATCAGTTATCTCTGGTGAGTAGACAGGCTGGGATAGTAGGAGAAGCCATGTAATGATACAAACTGTAGTTTGGGAGTGTTCTTTTTCTATCCATATAAAATTACTTATGGAATCAGGAAATTGTTCAATCTTAGTGTATAATTTAAGATCAGCATCACATCAAAGATACCAGGTAAGTACACTAAGAACAGAGGGGAAAAATGCAACAAATGGAAGAAGTTGCTAGTGATGGTAGAATAGGTAATTTGTACATGTATGGTGGACAGAAACAGGTACATAATTTACATGCAGAATGACAAATATAGAGTCAAGCTTGAAATTCATTCCTTCTCATGGTATTACAGCTAAAATATCACAGTACTTGAAGGTTTCTGACAATCTGGGATCTAGGTAAAGTTGAAACAAATTTCGGTCTTCAAGCTGATATTTTCTGTGGGATTTTTGCTTTTGTGTATTTTTTTTTTTCCTTTATGTATAGAATACAATAAAGGAGAACTACATGAATTCATTCTTAGGAGCTATTAGGATATGATGATAAATATGTATCATGCATTTTACTGAAATGTGAACATTTTGTGAGATTGAAATTCAGTCTCTGAAAATATCAGATAAATAACTACACTATTATAAACTTGACAGATGTATGCACATACAGCTTTAAATTACTGTAGAATTTCACACTTCTAAAAGCTGTTTAAAGCTTTCATATGCTTATTTGGATGATTGGAATTAAAGGAAAAAATTAGAGTTGTTACTGCAAGATGCTTTAGATATATATATATATATATATAAGAAATCTATTGGGTTTTGGTGTAAGAATCTGTTTTTGGGTGTGAAAGTGCTCAAGTTGCATCTTGCATAAATATAAAAACGTTTGATCCCTTAAGTTCTGGGATTTCATTTGTGAAATGTTCTGGCGTAAAACCAGAGCTTTTAAACCATAACTTAACTATTTAACAGATAAGTCTGCACTTTGGGTTTTATTAGTAGAAATGCTGAGAAACTGATTGTTGTATGATGTTAAATTGTGCAAACCTAACATGCTTGGGACAGATAGCTCATATGAACTTGAGGCAGTTGGAAAACAGCATTGCAAAGAAGGCTTGACTAGAGATTTAAATATTTTTTTCAAGTTGTTTATTACTTCAATATTCTACTTGCTTGTAGAATACTGAAAAGGGCTGATCATGAAGGTATAATCCATACAGATTAATTTCTTCCTTTTGGAACTGCAAAGGTTTCTGATTTTGCCCAGGTATACTGGCAGAATATTTGGAAACAAAATTTACCCCACTTTGGATTTTAGTTGGTCATGGGTTTTTTTGTGTGTGTTTTTTTTTTTTTTTTAAATGAAGGTTTATTGTGGTGCTGACCATCTTAAGAGCCCTATATTGAAAAGTATTAATCCTAAGTACAGTGCATCATGCATTCTTTAAAGTTCCTGTAGTTCCATAAGTACCTTTACAAATCTAGCAAATTATTCCCAGGAACTGAAGCTTTCTTATGCTAGTATTTTAAATCATATATATGGTGCTTTGGATCTGTTAACTGTCGCCATAGAAGTGATAAAGATCCATAATTCTTGCCACAGCAATTGTATTATGAGAGCAGCAAATTCTGACATGCAGTCTCACAGCTGTCATATACTTAGTTTCTCCACTGAAAACCTGAAATTCTTCCCTGTTTGTGCTGTGTGTGTGCTACCTTAGCCTTCAGCTCTGAATACGTGTGCTTGTGGAGGCAGCACTTTGTCACTTAGCTACTGAAAAGTTAACTTTAGAAGTACATAGCACCTATGGAAACTTTGAGGAAGGAACTTCACCCCGAGTAGTTACTGGTTGATACATTGCTGACTTGAGAACAAAGTCTGCAAATAAAAAATTCCAGTCACTGCTTCAGCCTTGGATTAGCTTACTTGCCTACTGTAATGTATACAGCTTAAACTCTTGGTTACGTGCTTTTTTAAAGTGTCATTAATGATCATGTTGAGGAAGGGAAGAAGAAATGTGTCAATTGCTTATACAAAAATTGAATACTTTGTTTTCCCAACTGCTTTGCAATTATTATAATAGCAAAAGAATATTTGACAGCTGTGTACTGATGTATGTTCACGAAATTGCTCCTCTAAATGTCTGTTTTTCAAATGAACAATCTAATGTGTTGTTTTTTAAACAATTTGATTTAAATTATTTTGAAATTATCAAATGTTGAAATTGTGAATTATTAATGAAATGAAGATAGCTAATTGTTTTGTAACGGAATTCAACTGAAATCCAGTGTATGGAATTATACCATCCCAAGTATTTTGTGAACTCTTACAGTAATTAACTTTGAATGATGTGGTTCCTTATTTGACAAAATAGATGAGAGTAGGAAGTAGGGCTTGGGTTTTTTTCTAGGGCAACTAGGTGAGGGAACCGGCAGATCTATATTGTATTATTTGAAGAGAGGGTTTGTGTGATTAAAATTCAAGAGTGTATTTGTAGATGTGAAGCCCATCCTGCTTGCTACTAGGCTGAAAATTTTGAAGTATCGGTATCACATTCTGTGCACTTTTAAATGTTACTGAGCTGTGAGCCATCCGCTTCATTATACAATCAGTGCATTATTTAAATGTCAAATCAGTTTAAAACTTCTGTAAGTGGGCAGGTAAAAATGTAAAAATCTAGTTGTGGCAAAATTACCTTACATGCTTGTTTGTTTATTCTTGCAGAACGCATACTTTAGGAAATGTTCTATATAAATGTTTCCATCAGTCACAGGAACAGTAGCTATTTATTCCTTTATCATTCAGTACTTCCAACTGTGAAATTTTTGTTCTTTCAACTTTGTTGTACAACAACATCGATTTTAACTATTGTATTAGAAAACAATTTCTTGCACAAACAAGTAGCTACTGCTTCTGGGTATTTTGTGTTAGTTTACATTACGGTGAAGTAGATGCACGACTTGTGTATGTATAGATAAGCCAACAATTTTCTGTGTATTATGGGGACTAGCAAAATCTACATCACAAATTTTGACACATTACAGCTGAAGGAAGAGGAACAGCGTGCAAGACAAGATACGTTCTTCAAGGAAAGATGCTTGTCCAGCAGTTTGCTTCATGTGATTGAACTGAGCCTGTAAGGATTCATGGATAAAATGAACAGGAATAGATCTGAATAAAGCAAATCTGCATACATGGTAACCAGTAGCTCTTTTACTTTTTTTATGTTGCTTAACTGTTTTATTTGAGGGAAACCTGTGTGATTTAAACCTTATAGCTTTTGCAACTTTATTACTGGTTATATACATTTGGCAATTATAATGTGCAAGCAATTGGAAAAAAGTCAAGTAAATGCTTGTTTTTATAGTAGTTTGTTCATGTTAAAATGTTCATATGATAATGTCTGTACACAGCACCACTTTGATTACAGTAGATGTAGTGTTGTAATAAACTGTTTAATGGGGCTGATGTGTAAAGCTGTTCAAGTTATTTGATGTTTACACCTCAGGGAAAGTCTTGTGTTCAGCAATATTTAAAGATAATGTTACAATGAAAACATTGATGCTGTCTTTAAAAACATCGCAATAGTTCTTGCATATGCCTCAACCTAATCTTGCATTCAGTGAGTTGAACATACTAATGTTGCTCTCTCACACTCAATTTTGATATGAGGACAGGTGGTTACAAAAACCTTTAATGCTATTTTGCTTTCTAGCAGTGTTTGCCTAGGTGGCTTGTGAATTTGCTAATTGACATATAAAACTGTAAAAACTGCAGTTCTTCATGGTCTGTTGTTATGAGGAGAGGTGGTCCCCCGTCTCTGATTTTAGCACACTGAGAATGCTCTCTTTCATACAGTCTTGATCCTGGTTGACACTACAGTTTATATTAACTTCAACTGTTCATATGAACTTAAACTGTTCATATTGAGGGGTGGAAAGGTTAGCTTTAACAACAAGAAAAAAATCCTGCAGTTGTTTACAGTTTTATAGTAATAGTGCTTGTGTGTGTTTCCCCCTTCCCCACTACCCCCAAGGCCGTAGCAGTCTGTACATAGTTGTATATTAGAAATGTGACAGAAGAAACCAGATGTTTCCATTTTTCAGACTTTATGGGTTTGATATTTTCTTAATACTTCGGGGTTTATTCACACATGCATATGAAAGAGAAGGTACACTTTGTATGTCCTTGTTCAGTAATGGGCAGTATTTAAATATCCTAGCAAAAAGTGGCGCTAATTAAATCTGTCAAATGAGGTTTTGTAAATTTACCTAAAAACAATTCACTGGAACTTACAGTGGAAGTTGACTTTCAGTCAACTGGAAGTTTAAAACAACTTTAAAACAAATAAGAATTTGTTTTAAATTCCATTAAGCGTGAAGTACAGGTGAATAGAAAAAAATCATATGATTTGCAAAAACTCGGTTTCTGGCAGCCTTGCACAAAGGCTCACTCTTCATCTATTGTAAATCGTTATGTAATGGATTTATTCTTGGGGTTTTTGGTTATTCACATAGCTGCACTTAATGTTTTAAGTTAAATTTCAAGACCTCAGATGGCTTTAAGAATCTACTCTTAGACAGCTCTTGATTTCTTTCCTTTTTTACTGATTTTTTTTTTTTTTTGAAGATTTTACAGCAGACCTAAAATATGTTACCTTGTTCAGGAAAGCACTTAAATCCGTTTGGTTTTCCCGAGCATTTAGAGCACATGCTTACATTCCATAGATTTCAAGGAATGTAAACATATGCTTTAAGTTCCTTTTTTTGTGTGATTTTTATGCTTTACTGAGTCGGGACCAGTAGCCTGTGCAACTGCAGAAGTTATGCATAAGTCTGAAAATGCTCTAACATTTTTGTCACTTACCACTCGGCCAGATTTTCTGCAGGCAGGTTGATGCTGTTGGACTTGGCTACAAGCTTCAGACTCCCCCCTTTTTTTCCTTAAATTGTGTACCTCAAATCCTCATGCATGGGATCACTGGTGTTTATTGAACTATTTGCTACTGAGAAGATATTTGCAATGTTTGTTTAATCCTGTTTAAAAATGAAAACTGCCTTTTAAAATTTTGTAAACTGAAAGTTGTATCAAACGAGTCATGACTCATTTCCTGCTTTTTGTGAATAGGTGTTGGTTACAAACAATACTGTTGTAATTTTTTTATTTTATTTTTTACTTCAAAACATTGTTTACTGCTGTGTGTAATAAGTTTAAGAGAGGAATAACCTGCCAATAGCTGTTACATGGGGAACAGCTAATACTGGAGAGGGAGCAGGTAAGTAATGTTCCATTGCATAGCTATATTAAATCTTAAAATAAAAAAGTAAATTTAAAAGCATTTTATGCAGGAACTGATACTTTACTCCACATTGAAACAGATTGAAGGAGACCGTTGCTCTTTTACCGAGTGTAATTTCTCACTCATACAGATTTCCATTGCTGGCAATGGAGATAGCAGGGAAGAAATAGCAGGGAGAAAACAACACAGGTTAAACTGAGTGTTTGTTGTGGCTTGAAAGATGAAGTCCCCATACGAAGCCCCTTATTTCTGCCTGTTCTCTGAATACTTAGTTTTAACTGATAGACATACTGTGTCACAGTTTAGATAATACTCTCGTTACTGTGAGTTCCATTTGTTAGATTTTTTTTTAATGAAACAATAAATATGTACAGAAAAAAATCCAAAGACCCTGATAGACACCAAAAAGGAATATGTCTCGTGCACATCATGTATAACTGGATCTGTAATACAATTTGTACCAGGTTTTGGTTTATTAAATGTTACTGACAATTTCCTGTGCATGCTCAGGAAATAGCAGTTTGGTAATTTACTGGCTGGTGATGATGCCGTGATGGCTACTGCTGTGTTCTTTGATACTCACTCAGTTGTATTTCATCTCCTTTTGCTGATGAAAGGATAAAACAGTCTGTGAAGAAATATCAAATATTTCTTTTAAATACCGTTTTTATAAGTAATGTTGAAAATAATATAAGGCCATGTCCTTTATCTTGAAAGACAAAACCACCAAGTAGTGGTTTAGAGGTGGTGGTGCTTTAGCGACAAGTTGTTTTGCAGTAGGCTTGGGATGTTTTGTTGTTTTTTTAAAAAGGGTGTTTTTTTTCTTAGTAAAATTTCTACTGGACTATATGTTTGGACAGGTCAAAAATTACTTCTTCAAATGAAAAACATAAAATTTTTGGAAACTGTACAGCCTTTTTTTCTCACTTTTTGCTTTCTGTGCCAATTACTTTAGTTCTGATTGCAATATGGAAAAACATTTGTCAGAACTTCAAATTTTTATTTACGCTGTGGCTTAAAAGCTTGGATGGCTGTTGTTTTTCTGCGTTAAACAAGATACCTTATTACGTTTAGGCTAGCTTGATGATTTTTTTTTCTTCTAAGTAGTGAGTATTTTTCCTTTGAAACTGGTGAGGCTTAATTTTTCTAACTGTACTTTTTTACCTGATTGTTTAGTTGCATACTCAAACCCTTGTAAATGTTTTCCTAGTTGTATGTGGATAATTTCAGATTTAAATGTTGTATATACTTGTCACCTGTGTTTCTAGTAAAAATATATGGCATTCTTTATAGAAATACTTAATTCCCGATTTCCTTTTCTTATCCATTTGCTTTCTCTGTACAGGTTAAACAGACCTCTGAGTCCTTTTTTTTTATTTATAGAATTTTATACGTAGTCGTATCATTGGTTCTTGTGTAAACCGAAATACAGCCTTAAATTTCCTAGCATAACGCTCATTGTAGATTCAGATGTAAAACATGCATGTTTGACTGCTACTCTTCAGAAATCCAAGACACTAAATTGCTTCTGCATTGAGATATAAACCTTTCAAGATTCTAGAGAAGGAAAGTGCAGATCCATGTGCATATTCTTAAAGAAGATTGAATTCTTTCCAAAACGAGTATTTTGTCTTAGGAAATAAGCAACATGGATTTGTTTGGGATTTAAATTATTTTGGTAATTGATTGCATAGGTTGCACCGTGCTGATTAGTCATGATGTTTACACAGAAATGTCTCTTGCAACTGTTTATTACACTGCCTTGCAATTAATGTTGCAGACAGGCTTGGGGTGGGTGAGGGCGTTGGGGTGTTTTTTGTGTTGTGTCCCCAGCGCACCACCCCCACAACCAGCTCCTGAAATTAAGATCTGACATGCTATGTACTTGTCAAATCATTTTAGTTCTAGAGGATGAATTACTAAGAAACATAGATGTTCCTCAATTTGATGTTCTCATGGGATTTTTTTTCCATGTTGGACAAAATATGATAAAGCAGCTCATTCTGTTGGTATCTTATGCACTTGTTAGTTCTTGAATCCTTTCTGTAACCCCAGTTATTGCAGTGGGTTTAGGTTCTGGTATGACCTATGTCTGAGCTTAAATCCTTTTGAAGCTTCTTTGGAAATACACTAGTTTTATTTAAGTGTCTCGAAAATAGTAAACAGTATACCTTTGATCCCAATGAAATGAAGCATTTCAGTTGTAAAAATTTCCATCTGTTCATACCATGTAATGTGATTTTACATGATTCAGTGCTAACATTTTGGAATATATTCAAGTAATAGACTTTGGCCTCACCTTCTTGTGAACTGTATTTTGTAATAGAAAATATTTTAAACTGTGCATATTATTATTACATTATGAAAGAGACATTCCCTTGGTCTTCAAATGTAAGAAATGAGGAATGTCTGTGCTTTTATAAATACAAGTGATTGCAAATTCAGTTTCCTCATTGGTGCAGGTGTCCTTTTTATATTAAAAAAAAAGAGAGAGAGAAAAAGAAAAAAAAAAAAGCCAGGTGTTTTACAGGTGAAATACATTCCTATTTGGTAAACCTTAACATTTTTATGAAGATTACCAGCACTGCTGACTTTCTAAACATAAGGCTGTATCGTCTTCCTATTTCATTCCATTTCCTGATTCCCATTTTGCACAAGGATGTATGAATAAACTATTCAAGAAGTGGCTTTGAAATACAGCATGGGAGCTTGTCTGAGTTGGAATGCAGAGTTGCAATGCAAAGTGTAAGGAAATGGATGTCTGTCAGAATGCCCAACTCCAAAGGATTTTATATGTGTATAGTAAACAGTTTCCTGATACCAGCAGGCCAAAGAGTCTGTTGAACACTTGCGTTTCTGGAGACCTACATTTCTCAACAAGGTAAGATGGTATCCTAGCAAATGTGGATTTTAATACATTTTCAGCAGAGGTACTTAATCTATAAGTCTAGGAATCATTTCATCATTTTTAGATGTTATACTTGAAATATTGCATAACTTTCAGTGTTTGTGGGTTTCTTTTTTTCAGCCTTTAGGAGACTGTTAAGCAATTTGCTGTCCAACTTTTGTGTTGGTCTTAAACTGCAATAGTAGTTTACCTTGTATTGAAGAAATAAAGACCATTTTTTATATTAAAAAATACTTTTGTTTGTCTTCATTTCAGTTTGTCTAAAATCCTTGCAGTGCTCATTATGTCAGTTCTGTCAAATATTCAGACATTTAAACTTAGTGTGGACACTAATGTAATTAAGGCTAGATTCTGTGCTATAATTATTTCTGAATCTAGAAATAATTTTGTTCATACTAGATGTCCATTTTATCCGGTCTTCAAACAGTTTCTGAACAGTTTAAGATTAGTGAGAAGTGCATACTTTTTTTTAAGCCAACTTTTTTCATCAGTTTTTGTAAAATGCAGTGATCCATGTGAATGTGTCAACTGTGAAGAAAAACAATAAAAGCAGGCTGTGTGAAACAATCTCAGTCATTTAAAATTACATTTCCAGAAATAAACAGTAACGTAAATGCTTCCTGAAGTACTTTAGAGACCTGGGTTTGCTATACAGGATACAATAAACCAGTGACGATTAATTTTTTTTATTATAATCTGTCTTCCTTAGCTGACTAAATGTGGCAAATTGTAATCATTACAAAGCATGTGTCTGTCAAACACAGCAGTGGTAAGCTAGGCTTATTTTGGTCAAAAAAAATCATCTGTATGCCAGGTTGAGCCGTTGTCAGCTCATCTCATGCAGGCAGCTGGCCTGGATCCACTGACAGTATCCTGTGATGGTTTAAAACTACTTTTGGCATAGTGGTTTAATAGGTAAATGTTTTACTTCTCTACTGAGCAATATTGTATATATAAAACACATGTATACGTTTACGTACAAAAAATCATTAGCACTGCAATACTGTGCCATAATAATGGTGAACTTTTAATAATTCATAATATTTGTTGAAGAAGTTCATTTACTGTAGCGCAATATGCACTATATCGGTTGTACCATCTTAAATTACTGGTACCATTTTGCAGTGTTGTTGTCTTCAACTTTTGTCTGTGACAAGCTTCCAGCATTCGGCAGTGGTAAGATTATGTGCAAAATCTGATTTTTTTCATTTGGGAAAAATATTTTTTCTAGTCTTCATAGCTTCAAAGTCTGAAATGCAGTCTGATTGGTTTGAAAAATGACAGCTCTCGTGATCTTATTTAAACCTGATTTTTGAATAAATGGATAAAGGTGGGTGGGTGTACAGGTCTGAAAAAGAAACAATATGCTCAGTAGGAGATGAACCTGGATTTCTTCAGCTGGTGCTCTAAATCTGTAATAATGAAAAGAACATCCACTTACTCTAAAGGGCTCCAGCTTTATTGTTCAAAATTGCAAGCAACAGGATAGGAAAACTAACTTGGCCACTGATCATTTTCTGCATTATGTCTCTGTTTCACAGTTAACCTGGGTTCTCTGCTAGATGAGTGTAGGTTGTGGCCTGGCTTCAGAGACTGAGTGAAGGTTGGGACAGGTGGAAGGAGCACAGGAGCTGTGGCTGGTGGGGTTCTGGGGGCTCCAAGCTTTGTTCTGGGTGGAGAGCATAGGGGAAAGCTGTTGCTAACCTTTTATTTTAAAGTACCTTGTTGCAATTTTCCTCTAGGTTAGGGTGTTCAGTTCTCATTGCTAACTGGGAGAGAATCATAAAGCATCCTGTCCCCAAAAACATAGGATGTGTACTCTAAGATAAACACAGTGAGGATTCAGTAGTACATGGATGAATTCATTGTGGAAGCATTCAAGCATAGGTTAACTAACCAGGATGCCAGATCATCGAGGTCTGATTGGAAACAGTATCAGAAGAACAAGGAAGGTAAGCACTCCGAATATTTATATATGTATATTTTTTTCCCTCCATGTAAGCTTTCTGGAAAAACAGCACTCCTTGAGCAGAGATGAGGAAGTATTTTGGCAACACTTACTAGGAAAACTTCCTTCTCGTAATACTGCAGCTGGTCCAGGGGAGATGCTGTTGCAAAAGAGGAGAGGATCAGAATGCAAATCAAATTCCAAAATCAGCAGAGTGAGGTCTGTGTGAAGCTGTGAAAAATAAAATTTGTTCAGTGCAGGCTGAGTAAAGGGAAGATACGGGCTCTAACAGATGTGTAGCTTATGATCACAAAGATGTCTTTTTTACGAACGTTACTACAGGAAAATCAGATGCTGGCACATGAGTGTCTTTACACCCAGTTTATTCCTGAGATGCCAGGAAGGGGTGCACTGCTTTAAACATTTTGGGATCAGAACCTCTGTTGCATTGATAACTAGCTAAAGAGTCTTTTTGAAGGCCTATGGCATCATATTCTCAGAAGTAAGATAGTTAACTGAGAAGGATGTTTGCCAAGTTCACCTCTGCATTTTTGCAAAGAAAACCACCTGGTAGCATAGCATATCTTTATGGGAATGCAGCCTGCACACTTAACACCTCTGTCAGGATTTAACATATCCTAAAGTAGTTAAAGCATGACATGTCTACATGACTTTCTGAATGCATCTTGGCTAACAACACGTTGCTCCAACCACAGTGAAGAATTTAGAGCTGATGCTTGCTCATGCTGTATGAGAGCAGCTGCTGGAGAGTTTGCCATGTAAGAGGCAGGACAGTTGACCAAGGCATGTGAGAGGAAGCAGATGTATCAGTTGCACTGAATTATCATCTGTTTTCCCTCTTAGAAGATCCAAAAGCAAGTGATTGCTTTTGGAAAATGTAAGTAAATGGCTGGAGATGAGGAGACAATAAGCCTGCTCCACATCCAAGAAAAGTAACTGTTTGATAATGGACAAGAGAAAAACAAGAGGCCAAGGTGGGAATATATTTCCTTTCTCAGACTAGAGGTGAAAGGTGCAGAAGCAGTTTGATACAGCTCCTAGAGGAGACAGCGAGTTTGTCTTCAACGGTGTTGAAGCAGAGAGGTGTGGCAAATGGAAAGAGAAGGGCTGGTGCTAAAAGGAGCAGCTGAAATTTTTGCTGGTTAAGTTTGAGCTGGATGTGAGCTGGAGAAGAAACTCCCTTTTGGTCACATACCATCATATATCCCATTATAGAAAACAGTGAGATGCCAGTCAGTTTGTGCTTTCAGTGCTGAAACACCAAACACATGGTGTTCAGGGAACTGATCAAAGTTCTGTGTCTCTCTTACTTTCAAAAAAGTGCCTCCTGGACATACAGTGTAAAAAACAATTGCAGAGCATTACTTGTTTACTTGTAGAAACATAGGTCTTTGCAGGTAGAAGATTGCTGTACCTTTTAATTGCCTGAATCTGTTTACCCATCTCTTCTGAACAATTTACAGAAAAGTATATAGTACTCTGCTTCGTATCAGACTGCATTAGCTGTAAATCTTGTAAACCTTGTCCCATCTGTTTAAGTGGGAAATGGAAACTTTGTGTGAATGTATTCTCGAACAGGGTTTCTCAATTTTGCAGAAATGACCCAATGTAAGCAACAGGTGTTTAAAAATATATATATATTGCTGAACATGTTTTCCAAAACGCTTGAATCCACATGGCACTGGTACTCATTGACTAGATTTCATCTTTTTATCCTTCCTATTTATACTGAAATTAGGCCCCTAGTGTTCTGTCATGCAGACAATCGAGCCAAAATGGTGTAGATGTTCATAAGTGGTGTAAAAGGTCCCCTCCTGCCATCTAGTGGCACGAAAAAACTTCTCTACTCCTTGCTTAATCTCACAAATTAAGAGATTCTTGCAGCTTCTGTTTGGCTGTGGGGAAGTGGTGCGTTGTTGCATGTCTCTTCTTTTACTTGAGTGGTGGGTTTTGTTTGTTTATTTTTGAGATTTGGGTAGAAAGGAAGCCTGTAACAGAAGGGGCTGTATTTTTTTTTTGGTGCTAAAATGAACAGGTGAAAACACTTTTTTTTTGTTTTTCAAAGCCTGTATTTCAAATATGTATTTTGTGAGAGAGTGTGGAGAATTGGTCAATTTAAAGGAGAGTTGCAAGAGACTGAGAGCTGACTAGTTGAGAGGAAAACACATTTAATGAGATCTCCTAAAATTACTGCTTCTAAACACTCGTTTGACTAATGAGGCTTTGGATAGATGAGCGCTGTTGTTACTATGTCTGAGACGCTTGCTTGTCTAATTAATGCCACATCCATACATTTGTCACTTACCCCATATATCCACCTCCTTATGAGTTATGACTTTGTCAGAAGAACTAGATTTGGTAATCCCCAGCTGCCCCAAGTGTAAGAAGATGGCAGTCACTTCTTCCCCTTTTCCACTACATAAGCAAGCTGTATGCTTTTTCCTGGCTTTGACACCTTGAGAAAAAATTCTAGCTTCTTGCTTTATCTTCTGCATGTTATTTTGAATGCCTTTTCAGTATACTGCTGTTAAACTCCTTTGCATGTTTTCCTACATAATACACTTAAAGTGAAAGAAATACTTGAATGCTCAGAAGCCTTTCTTTGACACAGAAAACACTGAGATCCACGCAGGAAGAGAAAATGTTGGCTGCAGTTGCTCTGATGGATGCACCTCTGAAAAATGGCTGAAAATGGGTGGGTTTCCATGAGGAACAGGGAGCGTTTGCCTCTGAAAGAGCAAGGAGCTCTAAAGAGTTACAATTATTTCAGAACTGATGGTGAAACTGATGCTTAAAACTGACTCCTTAGGCTTTGCAGTATCCCCTTTCCCTCTTTAGCAATCTGCTTATTTCTGACAGCTAACCTCACCTTTTACAATCTGCAGGCTATGCTTCACTTAAAAAATATGTGGCTCTGCCTGGATGTGTTACAACTCTGCCCTGGTGAAAGGGGATTAAAACAGAGACCATTCATCCCAAACAGAATCCTTATTCATGGATCAAGCTGTAAGGGACTTGGGCTCCAACCTTAAAATGTTAATTGGAGTATGTACATAATTAAAACTGCATTCTCACATTCCTAAATCGTTTAGCCTGGAATCTTTGCAACATGTAGGTCCACAGCTCCCGCTTTCTCAAAGACCTGTAGTGTAAGAGTAGTAAAGATGGTGAACGATTTAGAACAGCCAACAGAGTGTTGTAGAAGAAACTGGAAATAATGGCTAAATTGTGTTGTGGATTCTTTTTTTTTTTAATACATAAACTACTTTGAATGAAAAGGGTCAGGGAAGGTCAGTGTTTTATTAGCAGCTATAAAGAAAAGATGAGTGATTACCATTTTTCTCTACAAGAAAAACTATTTTGAGCTTCTCTGTGTAAGTATAAATTCTCCATAATGATTAAAGCTATCTGCTGGCTGGCTTCCATCTCAGCTGGAGTCCATTAACATTTTCTTGGTGTTTCTTTCACAATGTTAACAGTATGATACTTCAGAAAAATTATTTTTTTTCCTGTCATGTGGGATCCCTACTGCGCCCTCCTAGTTTTAACTTATCCTCTGACTGTTCCATTCAGTGATTTGAAAAAAAAAAAGTAATTTTATGCCTTTTACTCAAAATGAATTTAGAAATAAAACTCTTACCTCTACATTATCACCTCTTTCAGCATTTTTTTTAGCAATAACTAGCTTGGATTTTTAACTAATAGACTTGAGTCTATTACTGAGGAACAAGGGAACGTTTATATAAATTCAAGACTTTTATTTAGAGAACTGGCAAGCTGCCAACAACAAAAAAGCTTTACCACCAAATTAAATTAATAGTCTGTTAAAACCATCAGGGCCAGCAAGAGAGCTGGTGGTGGAGCGTTCATTCCTAGAGCCAGGTTCATGCTACCTCCAGGTGTGCCTCATTCATGGAGTCAGCGGCCTCTTCCCCACTCCGGTTGGTCCTTTCCAGGGCTGGAAGAAGCTTGAGGAAGTTCTCCTATGAAGTTCATGCAAGATCAGCTCCTCTGAGATTATATGTAATCCCATGATGAAGAAGAAAAATGTTGCCACCTTTTTTTAAGTTGAAAATCTTGGCAAATTTAAAATCACCGTTCTGGAATTAAGTCTTTGACCTAATCTGTTTAAGAATGCCATGTCACAAGGAAATTTTGCTAAGAGTCTGGAGTTGGAGGTTGATCCTCACTTATCAAAAATGCCGGTATCAGTGTGCCATCCAAGGGAGTTGTAACATGTAAAGAAGGCTGGTAAACGAAGGAAGAGTTTCTCAGCTCTGTGTCATGCTGTAGTACAAACAGTCAATGTGCAACAGTTCTCAGTTTGTTGTATATCCCCACCTATTTCAGCAATTACATCTCGTATCACTCCTGTCTCAGGATCTTGTGCAGTTTGAGAGCTGCATCACTTTCTGTATGGGTGTCTTTTCATTTCAGTATTAAACTCAGCTATGGCAGAAGTGGCCAACTTCCCGTTCTTACAGGGTCATTTCTTTCCCAGCAGCTGCATAAGATAATGCTTCACCTAGGCAATGCTTCACCTCTGCTGGGCAGAGGCTGTGCTCAGCAGCTAGGGGTTGGTGGCAGATGATGTGCAGTAGTGCCCGACCAGGCTGGTGGCAGCGGCTTCAGCTCTGGTTTTCTTCAGGGTTGTCCCAGCTCCCTCTGCCACAGCGTGCGGTGCCGCTCAGCCCTGTCCCCCGCTACAGACGGGAACCTGTGTAACACAGTCTGGTTCAAATAATCCCATCTATTTCCAGTTCTTTCCCTGTCATCTTGTTTAAGCAGAGTTTTTTTGTTCTGCTTTTTGTTCTTACTTCGTTTTTCCCCCCACAGATGGCCCTATGCCACAACCTACTCGTGACTCTGCAGCAACTGCTTTGGAGACTACCACATTGGGTGTGATTTCCTTTATTTCAGAATGTGTAGAGCATGTGTTCAGTGCCAGTTTCTATAGTTATGCCATTTCTTTTCAATTTTTTCTTTTTTTCCTAAATGTGCTTCCATGCTGGTAATAACATTCAAGCCTGTGAACATTCAAACAATGAATCTGTTAATGTAGTATTCTCTTGGTGATCAACTCTTCATGTGAGGTTTAAAAAAAATGGATGTCTATTTATTTTTTCATTCTCCCATATTACTCTTCTCTATGACAAATACAGCAAATTAAGGTAAAAAGGGCTGGGGGTGGAGGAGGGTCTTTTAGCCTTACATGCTTCACTGCAAGGCTGCAGAAGAAACTGAGCTCTTTAAGTAGCAACACAGGGCTGGAGAATATAGCCTGGGACATGAAGTTCAGGCCCCTGCTGTGGCAGCTAACCACATCTTATAACCCCTTCTGAGACCCATCTCAAAACCAAGTAGGGTGTGTCTGGGTTTTTTGCTCCTCTGTTCCCACTGGAAGGCTATCCCACTATTTCACTGCTCCCGTGGGTACAAACCTAAGTTGCCACCTGAATTTCTTCTTTGGCAGATTATATTCATTTGAGCTGGTGCTGATGTTGTTCTCTACTTTATATAGCTATTTCCCTTCCCATCGTATTTAACCCCTTAAGGTATTCAGAACAGCTAGTTAATACTTGTTCAGCCTTTACTTTGGTAAACCTGTTCTAGGAGACTCTTCCATTCTTTAGGACAGACTGTGTTACAGCACTTGCCTCATTCTTGCATATGTGCATTTCAGTTCATTTTCCCAGTAACAGGAAAGAATATATATTGCTCTAGCAGAAGTATGCACAGTATTCCAGGTGAGGTCTTAACAGGGTTGGCATGGTGGCATTAGTACTTAATCTATTTACTGAAAGTACCTTCCCTGCTGCAGCCTCCCATAAATCCGATTTTGGGATCGGGTGTTTCCAATAGATAAGCTTTTGTATCAGCAGAGACCCTAGGTGCTTTGATGTTCTTAAGCTCCGTTCTGTTCTGACTACACCATTTTCTAGATCACCCAGTTGTTCCTGTGTAATTTCCTTAATGTCTTCTATCCCTTCGAAGTTTGTATCTTTGACAAATACCAGCCTATTTTTGTGTTCTCTTTAGTGGCCATCTAATTCTTCAATGTTTTCTTCCTGTTCTGTTGATACCACTGGAAATGGATTTCCCAGTCTTGCAAAGAAGAATGTCTAGCTGAATGCCTTCTGCCATTCAATATCCTTACCTGTTCTTATTGTTTGGAGTGATCCCTAAAACACTAGAACAACTGCCTTATCAACAAGTTTGTGCATTTTACTGCTTCCAGCGTGTAGTTACTTTGAAATAACACAGACACTTTAATCTATTTTGCTGGGGTTTCCAGTGCATCTCTGTGTCCTTAAAGTTTGTTCTAAGTGTCATACTTTTGTTATAATCTTGGCAATCTGTTTGGCTGACCTTCACAAGAAGAGATACTCTTTCTTACTTCCTTCTCTTCAGTCAAGAAATGAGCTAGAAACACAAGCAGGAACTTTTGGGGCTGGCTGACAACAAGTGAGAGACAGATGAAGTGGTTATCTAGCTCAACAGAATTGCGAAATAATAAAGCTGTGGCAAACAGTGTTGCATGATTTATATAGGCACACCCCAAGCTGGAGATGTAGTTTGCCAAAACCACCCCTTTGGCTTATAAAATCGGTTGTAGTTAACCCTTCCAGTGAATTGTGTGGAGAATCATACTGGCCTTTCTTGCTGCTCTACTACAGTAAATTGATAAGGTAGGAGATAGCAGAGTAGCACTTGCTGTTCTAGGTGTTCTGCCATCCAACCAGTCATTGCACTTGAACGCTCAAAATGAGGGATGCTCTCAGCTGATAGATAGCGGCGGCAGTGATGATCGGGTACTGTTTTGCCTGTTCATTAATGTCACCTAGGAG
This sequence comes from Anseranas semipalmata, assembly GCA_013399115.1. Lineage (NCBI taxonomy): Eukaryota > Metazoa > Chordata > Aves > Anseriformes > Anseranatidae > Anseranas > Anseranas semipalmata. The sequence goes on from VXAA01003011.1 coordinate 44,118, forward strand.
TTCATCAGCCCATCAAAGGAATCCTCCCAAGCTGAAGGAAAGCTGCTTATTTTCTGTACATCGTCAAGCCTTTGCTTATGGCCTGACTGATGCCTCCCAGACGCTTAAATATAGCCAATTACATCTTTATTTCTCTATGATTTGGAGTCAGAACTGCCAGATTTGGAGGGAACAGGTAGCAGGGAATTTATCCCTCAGCGCCCAGACCAGACCTGCCTTTAATGATCATGCTTCTTATGAGGGTTTGTGCATGTGTGAACGTAGAATTGTCTTTGATATTTTTTCTCTTTCATGCTCTCAGGAACATTTTCAATACCAGAGAAAAAGAAAAGCACTCCTCTCGGCATGGGGAAGTTGTCGCGCCTACAAAATAAAGGATGCAGTCCCAAAGGTTCATAGCCTCAGGGTCTGAAAGAGGACCAGAAACTGTGTATACAATATTAGGCGGCTTTGCACACAGTTTTTGAAAAAGAAAGGTGTTCCTGGCCAAGGTACTACTAGTTAGTGTTCTCATGGTAGGAGAGTATTATACCAGGTGTGTAAGTGACAATAAGTGAAGTGTAGTTTCTCCTCTTTTGCTTTCTTTCATACAGTCTATGGAAGTGAAGGAGAACGTGGTGTATTCCATCCATTATTAATACAAACCCAGGCTGGAAAATACAACTCAGCAGTAGCTACAGGAGTGTCTCCAAGTGTTTGTGGATAGTGAATGCACTCACTTAACCTCAACAAAAGCATATTCTGAATAATGTTTCCAGTTTATAGAATCAACCTAAACTTGAAGTGTATCTAAAGTACTGAGCAGGTCATACCCTAAAAGACTTGACGGACAACTAAATTTGGTCACACGATCTCCACCCTTTTCGACAGCATAAAGCTGTATGAAAGACGTCATCCCCACAGCAATACGGGTAATAACAGCGAAGAAATAATTGAAATATGAAATTTGGGTGCTTAATTTGGCCCTCTGACCTCTGAAAAGTACTGTATGGAAACTTTTCTTCTATGTGTATACCTGTAAACCTGTGTAATCAGAGATTGCTTCACTCCTCGCTGGCTATGGCCACATGCAGGACCAAATGCCTTTAAACTGCAGCCTGCAGCAGGACAGGAGAAAATACCTTGCCCGTTATGAAAGTTAATAACCACAGCCCCTGCAGGAATTTGGCTCCTGTTTGAACCGATACTGCACATTCCTATGAAGTCTGCTGAAACAGCCGTGCATTGTTATAAGAGATCCATGAAGGACCTTCTTGTTAAACTTCTTAAGTGTGGTACATCTGCAGTTGGTAGATGACTACTTGCAAGGGAATGAGGAAATAAGTGGGAATATTTCTGTTTGACTAACAGGAAGTCACAGATCTCTTTATTGGTATTTAGAAATACGAATTGTGAATTGCGAGATGGGAGTTTCTTAAGATTTTTGTTTCTTCCCTGTTGGTGACAGCACAGTTCTGCTTATTAAAGTCAACTTACAAATAAGAGGATAAAAATCATGAGGATAATAAATCTAAGTTTGCAGACTAAGAAGGTTTTAGCTGCATTTATCATGAAGAGATTGAGACCTTTACTGCATAGCTATGGTATTTACATGTCTCTTTGCTTAGTTACTTATTGGCCTCAGCAGAGGTCAGATAAGAACCCAGGTATCCCAGGCTACTTGATTGACTATGAGGCAACATTAATCCTCAAAAAATGGAGAAAAAAGTGCACTTCACAGCTGTTAAAGTGAACTAGCTGATACCATAATGCAATCAGTATCATCAAGTGGCTTAGCATGGAAGATGGAGTCTAGGCGCTGTGTTAGAAACTGCTACTCTCTATTAGAGTTGCATTTTGAAGTGGGACACTGTGAAAAGCTGATCTCTTAAAGAGATCGATGAACATTTCAGAGTCGGTTTTCCAGCCCACATTTTGAAGTGTCTGCAGTTCCTCATGCAAAGTTGCCCAAACAAAGCACTTCCAATCAAATACAACTGTATGCAGGCATACTGTTCTTTGCCAGCATTTTCTTCTGAAATAAATTCAGCAGATAAGAATTTCAAAGGCTAGTAAAAAGTAGCTAGCTTTGAATGTCATTAGAAAGTAGATCTGCTTTCAGTAGCCCACTGGGGGAAGAAAAAAAAAAAAGTTGTACAAACTGAACCTCAGGGCTCAGTGGGTAAAACCCACTTCTCCTTATTAGTTCCACTATCAAAACAAGAACAATATATAGGTGCTGGTGGCTAGTGCAGAGGGTTTTTCATGCTTTGTCATTTGGGTAGATCTTAGATGAGGGTTGATAGATCAGGGGTGTTAAGGCTGTGCTTCTGCATGTGCTTCTTCCTCCCCAAATACTCCTGCTTGATGCCCCACCTCACTTGCCAGCAAATGGCTCCACAGCCCCCGTGCACCCAGAGCCCTGATAAACCCAGCATTGCTTCAGACACCGTGTAAGAACACGCAGCACGATGCGGTTGCTCCTATCGATACACAGATGATGCATTGGCATACTTCAGCACTTGACTAGAAGAGCCACCTTTGTATTATCAGAGAACAGTCTAGTAATTATGCCAATTGAAATTTGTTTGTTTACTAAGGCTATTTTTGTTACATTGTTAGTAGTGACAGATTGGTGATGAACAGTATCTGTGCAGTAAAACCAGGACTTTGATGGTAAACTCGTAATAAATCTGAGTAGCAGAGCTTAGATACCCAACTCCCTCTTTGGTAGTTATTGCAACAGACTGTAAACAAAATTCTTCTATGGCTGTGGTACTTTCCATGTTTTGTAAGAAATTTGACAAGTTTGGAGTGATGTTTTAAGTATTGAGAAATTCCCGTACACTTGAGAGGATGTTTTTGCTGACCGCAGAGCAGAGGAACCAAAAGGGGGTGGGAGAAAAATAAAAGAAGAGGCAAGTGCAGGAGAGCCTGCAGTCTCGCTGTTGAGAGACGGCATGTACTACGCTGACAACATGAAGTCTTTGCTAATCCTTGTGTTTTGCCTCCTACCCCTGGCTGCTCAGGGGAAGGTCTATGGAAGGTGTGAGCTGGCAGCAGCTATGAAGCAACTCGGACTGGATAACTACTGGGGATACAGCCTGGGAAACTGTGAGTCTGTTCTCTTGTGATTTCCAGGGAGCGTGTGGGGTGGGAATTTCCTTTTAACAAGCTTTGTTAAAGTGAGCAGGTAGGCACGATGCTGAAATTCAGATGTTGAGAAACCATCGGGTTTGTCCATCTCTGCTGGCACAGACTGCAGGTATTTTCTACAGCTTTTCCCTTTACTGCTTCTTTCCCTGTCACTCTTCCACATTTTAATAGAACTGTTGTCATCAGGAAGCTTTTCCCAGAAGCAGCCTGTCTCATCATATCTCACCTGTTCGTAATTGCTCTGCTTTTACTTACTCCAGTTCCTTCCTCTGCGGGTTCCTGCCGCTGGTGACCTCCACCCCGAGGCTGAGGAGCAAGCAGGAGTGGGGTGGGCACTGGGCGTGCTGTTGTGGAAAGGTCGGCCAAGAAGAAAGGGGGCTGAGGGAGAGGGGTTCCTAGAGGCAAGGAGCTGTGTCCTCGGGTGAGGGGCCAGGCGAAGACTTCTTTCCTCTGGTGGGCACTGACAACAGAGTACCATTAAACCGATGCCTTTGAAGGGGAGCATGCGTGCGTTCTGATCCCGGATCAGGAGAGCAATCCATGTGATGCTCATGGTTCTAACACAAACCACTGTCCCCATCCCTCCTCCTTCCTGCTGCCCTGACACAGATGCAGGAGCATGTAAATAGGACAAAATAAGGCCATTACACGTCACACGAGGTACAAGCGGTTGAAATAAGCCTTGTTAAAGCGAGCAGGTATTTGAGCAGAGAGAACCTCCATGGAGCGTGCCTGGCGCAGGAGCAACACGAGCAGGTCCGTTTGGGTGCCTCCGCATTGGTTGCCAAAAGCACCCTCGGGGCCACCTGTGAGACCAGCTTTACCTGCCACGGCTATCGAAAGCTTCAGAGTAATAGGAGCTGCTGCTGCAGAGCATGCCCTGCCTGTGCCATCCCTTGAGACATGTGAGCAGCTGGGCCACCTGCAGTCACATGGGCAGGAGCCAGGAAAGAAGCAAGGTTATCTTTGGCAGATTTTTTTTTAACCATTCCCTGTGTCTGCATTTTCACCCTTAGGGTAGTAACGGTGGTGAGAGTGCCCCAACACTGCACTGGCTTCCCAGGTTTCCTTTGTGAAATCTTACTTGCACTTCCTTTCTGTCCAGGTGAAGGACAGCATCAATTAAATACGGTCAGAACCTTTGCATAAATTGGACATGGTAGTATTTTGCTCTGTTGTTTTTGTGGAAATATTTGTCGGGCTTGATTTGTGTATCTGTATATAGAGAGCAATGTGCAGAAGCACACTGGAATTTATTTTGAAGAGTAGAAATTCTATGATGGGTTTTCTAAGGACATTTTGAAATTAAGACGTTGCATGTGTTTTTCATATTTGGTTGGATTGGAATAAAAGGAGCGCCACCTGTCACGAGCACTCTGTGTACAATCGTCTTTCAACCAAGAGAGGAGATGGGGTGTGTATGTACATAAATGAGTCAGATCCAGTTTTAAAGTAAGAATCTTTTTTTTTTTCTTTTGAATGGAACTTTGATAGGGGTGTGCGCAGCAAAATACGAGAGTGACTTCAACACACAGGCTATGAACCGTAACGGTGATGGAAGTACTGACTACGGAGTTTTACAGATCAACAGCTATTGGTGGTGTGATGATGGCAGGACCCCAGGGGCCAGGAACCTGTGCCGTATCCCATGCTCAGGTGAGCTCAGTTTCTACAGGCAATACTGTGGCGGGCTGCCCTTTCATGTTCCAATTGCAAATAGATGAGCAAAGGTCGGTTATAGCCCTATCTTTAGAAACATAGCAGAACAAAATTCAAACTCACCCTTCCCCCTTTCAAAAGGGAGATCTTCACCATAGTCATACACACGTGAGAGGACAAAGTTTCTTTACAGGAGGAACTGTCTTCCCCTGTTCACTGATCTTACTGTTTCTAGAGTAAAGAGGTTTCCATAGAAGCCATCTATTAATTAGCAGTGACACTAACCTCTGGAAATTTTTCTTTAAAGGTAGTGAGAGCTTGACCCCTTGAAAAAGACTGGCCCAATGCCAGTCTTGCTTCATTTTGTAAAGAAGTACTATAATACTCAATTGCTGAGAAGCGCTGTCTATGCGAGATCTAGTTCATGCAATAGAAGAGGTAGGGAATTTTTTCTTCCTGAGAGCGGGTGAGGCACAGTGTTAGCCATCTTCCTGTCCACCAGGAGCCCCAGTTTATTCAGATACCAGAACAAAACCCCATGTCTGTGGATCTCTGGCTTTATGTAGCCCTACAGCCAGGCACACTGTCTGGCCCAGCGTGAATAAATACTGAAAAGTAACATCAGATGCTGTTCAGGCCTGCAACTTCTGGTATTCCAGAGTACCTCTGCTGCTATTCCTAAGCACTGATTTCACACAAGAGCAAGAAAACATTTTTATCATATATTCTGTTATATTCAGCTGCGCTAGAAAACAATTTAAATAATGGGTCCCTGCTAAGCCAATTCATGCCTACACAAGCAGCTCAGACCAACAGATTTGAGGGAACAGTAATCCATAGGCAGGGTGAAAATGGGACAGTGGCAGAGATCAGGGTAATCATATCGTAACTGCTGACTTATATCATTTGCAGCCTGTGTCCTAGATAGCACCGGGCTTATGCTATCAGTTAATTTTTTTGTGCCTTGTTCATCCAAAAAACTGCCAAGTTCACAGAGCAAGCAAAATGGAAAAGACTGGAATCTTTCCTTCTTGTGTCTTTTTATTTATTTTATTTTTAAAAAAATTATGAGTGTTACTTGCATACAACTTTGAAACAGGCACAATTCGGTATGATACCCCATTTGCGTTGCTAGAGCACAACTGAATGGTTATCTGCCAAAAAGGCCAACTGACAATGCAGTTAGTTACCATGTGCAAAATAGCTTAGTTGCAGATTAACCATAAAACAGTGGTGGAAACTAGTTTGTTGTCACCCTAATAGCCTCATTCTGTATTTTATCTTCCAAAGATGAATGCATGAAATACAGCATCCTCTTGCAGCCTGGTTTATTTTTTTTCCATCATTTGTGGATTTGCTTCACTGGACTTACTCTGCTTGCATTCTGATAGTTGAAAGTTGCCAGAGGAAAGTTCTTTGCTTTTCCTCAGAAACTAGAAAGAGAAGAACAGAGAAATTGCCACACATCTCAAGCCTTTGGTTCTTGTTGCTTGGAATAATGTCTTACCAAAGAAGGTTGATACCCTATATATTCCAGAGATGAACAAAGATTTCTGGAGTAGTCAGCCCATAGACTGAATATTTTGAAGTTTGAAGCAGCTGTACAACTGTTACCGTGCTTGCCACTATCCGTTTCCCCCTTTTTTGTGTGATATACAGGCTTTTCCCTCACATCGTGTCTCTCTGCATACTAGGCGCTGATCGGGACTGTTCTGTGTGTACAGGATGTCTAATTTAACCGGACACCGTGTAGGTCCTTGGGAGTGGGAAGCTATAAAAATGGTGAACACCAACACACACTCTCTAAGGTTGTCTGAAGACTACTAAAGTAAAAATATGAAAAGAAAAAAAAAATGTTGTTGTTTCCTGTTTCCTTTTTTAAGCACTACTGAGCTCAGACATAACAGCATCTGTGAACTGTGCAAAGAAGATTGTCCGGGATGGAAACGGCATGAATGCGTGGTAGGTTTTGGTGGGTTAAAAAGACTGAGCTGCACTCGTAGAACATGGACAATTAAGAGAGGGAACATCGTTTAAGTTAATGCAGTTTAGAAAGAACAAGCAAATCGTAGCAGTCCCTTGCATGTATGTTTCAATTCAAAGCATTTAAGAACAGTAGCTAAAATGAGGATCAGTGAGACAGCAAATTGCAGCTGTGGCATCCTTGATGTTATTCAAACCCTGATATGCATCAAACTCTTCATAACTAGCAGGGCATGAGTATTGTGTCAGTTTTCAACTCCCAAAACTTTTAGTACTGAAGTGCAAGATACACTACTCACTGTTAAATAAATGACCGACAATATACGTGTAACTGGTTTTGATTTTGCTGACTGCAAAAGGAGGATTCATCTTCACCTGCTTTTACAAAGCCCAGGTGCTCTATTTAGATTTGATGCTCTCAAAGAATACAGTGCATAGACCAGTCCAACATATAGTCTGAGGTCTACTCTGATTTTTAAATCAGGAACACTTAATTGTGCCTCTCTCTTGTGGAAGTAGCAAAGTACTGGATATATAAACTGGCCTTCTGCAGCATTTAGCTGTGTATCTAAGCCAGGGTTACTAAGAAAATCCCCATCAGCGCTGCCTTGCGAGCTTGCTGCCGCTAATTGCCCTGATCTTCCTCCGTCCAGGGTCGCGTGGCGCAACCGCTGCAAAGGAACGGATGTCTCCGCGTGGATCAAGGGCTGCCGGCTGTGAGGCACGGGCGCTCGGCCGGGCCTGTTCTCCCTTGGAACGAACAGCCTTCGCATGCGGCACACTGGTTCTCCGAGATGCTTCTTTTTACGGTCGATGACCAAGCCAAAATTCCGAATTGCTGCGACGCAGCTCATTTGCGAAGAGGCGATGCTTTTTGCTGTGTGTAGACGTGAGCACGAACCGAGTCTAACCGAAATCCCACCGTTAGGGTTTGCTACTGCATGCTGGCGTGATGTTATTTGCCTGACGGTTTTAAGTGCATTCATCATTAAAAATACCTGCAGATGGCTTTCCGTTGGTCAGTGTACGTTTCTGTTGCTGGTGCCGTTTCATGTCCGCAGCTGCCAGACGCGGTTGTTGG
>VXAA01003011.1:52352-76188 GCA_013399115.1 Anseranas semipalmata
GGGCGGGCGCGGGGCGGGCGCGGGGCCGCCTCTCCCTCCGCGCGGGGCGGCCGCAGGCACCGGCTGGGCTCGGGCCGCCGGGGGCGACCGAGTAAACGCGTTGGGAACCGGGGGGGGGGGTGTGTGTGTGTTTGTTTTTCCCTCTCCAAGGGCGTTACCATCGTGAAGCCGATAGTGTACGGAAACGTCGCGCGGTATTTCGGCAAGAAGAGGGAGGAAGACGGGCACACGCACCAGTGGACGGTTTACGTGAAGCCCTACAGGAACGAGGTGGGCGCGGGCCGCTGCTCGTGCAGCGCATCGCGGGGCGGCGTTGCCGGGACCCGGCCGGCGCTTCCAGCGCCGCAGGAGCAGGGCGCTGGTGCGGCCGGGCCGCGGAGCGGGGCGAGTTGTCGCAGAAGTGCATCGGGGTTTAAAAAAGATGCGTGTGGCGCTGCTCTGGGATGTACGGTCTTATTTTCCTACTGTTTTTAAAGGTAGCGGTGTCAGAAGAAGGGATAGGCGCGTAGCACGGCGGAGGAAACAGTGGTTTGTTGTGCTGTGCAGGTAATTGGAATTAACTAAGCTTCTGTTTTAGGATATGTCTGCCTATGTGAAAAAAATTCAGTTCAAGTTGCATGAAAGCTACGGTAATCCTTTAAGAGGTAGGTTTTGTGTTTCGGCATTTGTTGCTAGAACTAGGATTTGGGTTAGTTCCACTGAGGCTTCATCGCCTGTTCATCACCTTCACTTCTGTTTCCTACCGCAGTTGTTACCAAACCACCGTATGAAATCACTGAAACAGGCTGGGGTGAATTTGAAATAATCATTAAAATATTTTTCATTGACCCAAATGAAAGACCCGTAAGTACATTGAACTTTTAATGGTACTTAAAGAATTATGGTGGCCTGAGGTCGTAGTGCTTTATATTGCCAGTCAAAATAAGCGCCATCAGCCATGGAGGTGATAAAGCTTGCTTTTGTAGGAAATGTATTCAAATGGTTGGCCGTGTTTCCCAGTTTCTGTGCTTTGCTGCAGGCTGGGACACTCACGAGGGCTTTTGCTGTGCTTGGCCTCTCTGGCATTTACTAATATGTGAACGAGTGTTGCACCTTACCTGGGTTGAGCACATAGTGAGGGCTTCTCCTCTGTAGCTTCCTAAGTATAGGATATTTGAATATTTTAATTATCATAATGTGATTTTAATTATCATTTGATTGATATNGGGCACTTCTACTTCTGTAAAGCATTGGAATGAATTTTTTTCTTCCCATCCTTTGTTTTAGACATATCTTGCAGGTTTGTGTATCCAAGTTTAGGTAGGAAACTTAATTACTGTATTTTAGGGGGGATGATAAGATTGTGGAAGCCACTGTCAAACTGATTTATTGGCAAAGTTGGTTTGAACTAAATCGTCTGTTTTATTTGGAAATGTTTAAGAGAAGGTGTTTTTAGTAGTTTTTATGCATCAATACTAAAGCACTTGTCCAGACACTTTAAAATATCTAGCAGCCTTTATAGCTGGCATGTTTAATAATGAATGTTAGACTTAAGTAACTCTGCTGATGTTATATGACATTTATTTTTGCATTCCTAAAAGCTTTTTAAATCCTATACAATTGATTAGTAAGAACAAATACTACTTGTTGATATCTAGAAGATGATTTCTATTTCCCTACAATTGTCACGCTAATAAAACTCTGTCTTTGTATAGGTAACCCTGTATCACTTGCTGAAGCTTTTTCAGTCTGACACCAATGCCATCCTGGGAAAGAAAACTGTAGTTTCTGAATTCTATGATGAAATGGTATGAAAATTTTTAATGTAATTCTCACTTTATTTTGAAAAGTATTAGTGATATCATTCGCTTTTCTCCTTTGTTAGATATTTCAAGATCCTACTGCAATGATGCAGCAGCTGTTAACAACGTCTCGTCAGCTAACACTAGGTGCTTATAAGCATGAAACGGAGTGTAAGTTCAAAATATGTTCATTTTAGAAGTAAACAATAGTTGGTTTGGGGTTTAGTGTGGTTGTTTTTTGTGGGATGTAATCATACAATGCATTTGGCTGCAGCTAGAAGATGATATTTTTGCATTAAATTAGCTTCAACTTTTGCAAAGATATTAATACTTATTTGAAAACTTTAAAGATTTTCAAATCTGTATGCCCACTGAAAAGAAAGGAATTACAAATAATTTGGTGGTGAGAGCGATGGCATGATCTACGCCTAGTTTACCATATTTGAAATGAATTAAAACACAAAAAATTCAGGCCACTGTATTTGAGATTGCACTTCACCACTGAAGTATGTAGCAGTTAGTACTGCCTAAGTCAAAGCAGCAGCCCCCTTGGGAAAAAGAGTAGTGCCTAAAATCTCTTCCTGTCCTTTTCCCTTCTAATACTTTAAACTGTAGGTCATTTCACATTGTACTTCAGTGTGGTTTAATGTTATTGGTGTCCTTCCTACCTAATCTGCCTTTAAATATAAGAAGGAGTACTAAGGGAATAAAATGAAAATACATAAAATAATGCGTTTAGTAATGATTTCTGCTCCGACCTTCTCAATTTGATTTCTTGTATTCTACTCTCAGAAAGCAACTGTAGTACTTATTAACCACAAATTCTACCTTGTTAGTTGCAGTGCCGTTGTACTTCTGGTCACCTGTCCTTTGGCTTATCTACTCGTTCCCCTGACACTGAACACCTAGGTTTCTCCTAAGCATTGATAGAAAAAAAAGTTTGTGGTTGTTTTTTTTTTTTTGAATGCATTTCCTTAAAAAGTGCTATTGAAGCAGATAAAAGTTTAGATCTTTTTGGCACTGCCCAAAATTATGTAATGTATGGGATCTGGAGGGATATCCATGGCCTGTGAAGATTTGTTAGTTTTGCATTGTCTCAGAACTTGTGCATGACAAAAAGAAAAAAAGACATCTCAGTCAGATGCTCCATCACTCGTCAGGTGCTTTGTTAAAGCAAGGGCAGCACAACTGAATCTTGTAGATGCACAAAATCAAACTACAATGAGAAGAGTAGAAAATGTGTGACGGCACATGGAAAAGGAACAGTGTATAAATTATTTGTAATTGTCCATAATCTCCCATTTCTTTTGCTGTCACCATGTCAGGTTTTTCACCTAATCACCTAACCTTTAGGTTGTGTTTTTTTTTTTGTTGTTGTTTGTTTTTGTTTTTTACTCTGGCAAATGCTATGGTGAATTATACTGTTCCAACCACAAAACCAGTGGACTGAGTGAGCTCATAAAACAAGCTTTTTTCTTTAATTCCAGCTTTTTTTCAGATACTGTTTTTACTACAATTGTTGAATCTCTAAGACTAACAGTAATTGTTTTGTTTTATTTAGGACACATACCTTCCAAATTACTATCACAGTTTTAAAAAATGGATGTATTTTTAATAATTGCAACTTCTCTTTGTACTTACTATTTATTTTTCTTTATCGCCATCACAGTTGCAGATCTTGAAGTAAAAACCAGGGAAAAGCTAGAAGCTGCCAAAAAGAAAACCAGTTTTGAAATTGCTGAGCTTAAAGAAAGGTTAAAAGCAAGTCGGGAAACTATCAACTGTTTAAAGAATGAAATCAGAAAACTTGAAGAAGATGATCAGTCTAAAGATATGTGACTAGTGTTGACTTGATAAAGAGCCTATACTGAAAACGAAAGGACTTCAGTCATGGAATTGTATGTGTTCTCTTGAATTCCGTAACTGAGACTGTATGAATTTTATTTGCAAATGATTGGAGTGTGTCGCAATCAATTTTGTAAATGGAAGAGAACAAGAATGAATGTATCCTCTTTTTATAGTTGAAATCTGTGGGTACGTACTGATGTATTTCAAGGAGAAGGGGTCTTGGAGACCAGACTACTTTTTAACAGCATTTGAGTGGTATATGAAAACTTTGTATTAAGTCTCGTACTAGTTCAATGTGATTTTACAAAAAGCCGCTGTTTACTTTTTTTTTACATTTTTCTACTGATTGTTTAGAGATGCATCTTTAAAGTTGAAAATAAAATGTTTTTTTATTATTATTTATTTTTTTTGTCTACGTCCAGTTTGGGCTTCAAGTATCATTGTAAATAGCATATCCTGATTTAAGTCAGAGGTTGAAATATAATGGTATGCGAGATTCTTAAGTCTGGTTACATTATTTCTGTACGTCTGTCTGTTACCAGCAGAATGAAAAAAATAGTATTTTTAATAACTTCTCTATCTACAGATAAGAGTTTCTAGCCCCAGATCTGCTTTAATGCATATAAAAGCATCAACTGTTCAGGTTATGTTTGGATGCAGGAAATAATACCTGTCTTGTTTTGTAGACGTTCTGTTTAACATCTGTACTCTGTTGTGCTTAACCTTAAGTAACTAGGAAGTGTTCCCCCTGAGAAATCAGTACATGATCTTTCGCCTGTGAATTCTCCTCTTCTTTTGTAGAGGTAAATGGCAGGACCTCAGGTTTTTAAAGGCTCGGGCATCTTCTCTGCTGCTTCAAGATCCTGTGTTGGAGTAACCTCTGCTGTAGAGGAGAGGAAGAAGAAACCCAAACCACAACAGCAACAACAAAACCACCTTCCACTTCCATCAAATCAAAATTATTAATGCGTTGAGAACAAAGCACTAATTTCATCGTATTTGAAACAGTTGATAATTTGCATTTATCATGGCTTGGTAAGGATTCAGAACTGAAACAGCTTTAACAGCCTGAACTTAATATGGAGAATTCATTAAGAAAAAATATCTTGTTGGTGTAACTGTAAAAATAACTTGGTGTACTTAGTTGAGGAAGGTGAGGCAGCTTGTACCAGTGGTGTCCACACAAATCCCTCATAGCACTGCAGACCACCCAAATTTTTCTGGCAATTTAACTGCCATTGCTGCTGATCACACTGAACAACTTTTTACCAGCCACTAGCAATTTTCTTGTAACATTTTCCAGGTATTGTAGGTATGCATAAACAAGGGTTCCAGAGCACTCTGAGTCAGTATAGTCAGTCAAAACATAAACGAAAGACAGGTTTGCTTTGCTTGGATATGGAGGACTTTTTTTTTAATTCATTCCCACCTGCTCTTTCTTACAGGTTATCTTCTGAGGATAGAACTTACTTTGACAAGTAGAGAAACTGACAGCTGAGCTATTACTGTTGAAGGATCCTTGTTAACAAAGTTAATTATATTTCAAGGTTTGGTTTATTCATCCAATAAACAATTTGCTTTTAAGCAGTAGCTGAAAAAGAATGTGCTAGACAATTTCAGTAGAGTAGAATGTGTCATTTTGGGAAATGTGGATTGAAAATAAGACTTGTGTGGGCAACAGTACATCTTAAGAAAGAATACTTCAGCGAAAAGTTAAAAATATTCAAATAATTTTCTTTTATCATGACATGTTATTCAAGGTGTTTATTGCTTCTGAAGACTGAACAATTTTAATTGACAGTTTAAGTAGTCAGATGCTTATTGTTTATCTAAGTTGGACTGGAAAAATGTCACTAAACTGATTACGTTACAACTTCAGGACAGTTAAAGAGCTGTGGAGTTCTTCGTTAGTTTGGTCTCATGAAACATTATTAGAATTGTAAAGATTCCTATAATTTGTAGGTATTAAGCAAGACTGAGGCAATTTCTTAAGCATATAGTGTAAGTAGTACCATACCAGAGCTGACCAAAACCACCTTTGGCTGCTTCCTCGTCTCTGGCAATCATCAGTAGCGGAATTTGTAGGGAAACATATAGTAGTGCTGGCATGAAGTGAGTCCTTCCAAGTATATTCTCTTGGCTTCTTGCAGATTTATTCCTTTTCCTGAATGGACCTTAAAAGGTCCATTGAAGGTGCATGTTGAAATAAAAATGGGAATGGAAAGCACGGTTTTGGTACGTAACAAAACAGTGCTAGGTTGTATGCAATGTTATTATCTTTATATTTGTGAGTTTAGATAATATTAATGCAGGGTAACACAAGTGGAATACTGAATAGGTTCTGTAAAACCTTTGACTAACAAAATGGACCTGACTATCCATAGTGCTTTAACAGACTTGAACAGACTGAAAAAGAACGGAGTGGTATCTTTTGAAGCCATTTTTAATAACATCCTATAACCAGCTGAGTAAGTCAGCTTTACAGAAGCAAGGATCCTGGCTCCACTGCTAGTAGCTATCAACATGCTAGAGCAGTGATGTAATTTTTGTTTGTGGTTAGTGGTTTTTTTCCTCAGGTTTTCTTTTTTTGAGTGTTTTTCTTCGCCTTTGTGCTCTCTGTAGAGATTATACAGTAGTCATTCCTCAGTTCATACTAACATAAGAAAATAGGCCTAATAACTGTACATGCTGAGCAGTTGCTGTTGACAGAAAACAGCAAAAACATCTTGTGCTTTACAGAGTTCCTTATCCATGTTCTGTGTTTTCATTAGAAAATACTTTATTCAGATGCTGAGAACCCTGTATTAGGAAATAGTTAAATTCTGGAGAAAATTGATCAGAATTAAGAGTTTTAGGATTTTGGCTTGATAATAAAACATGAGAAAAACACCTCTCTCTATTCGTCAGGTAAACCTATAGAACTACCTTCTCTACATGCAACTGCATAGTTCACCAAGGGTTCTGGTTATGTTTGGGTCTGTGTCTATGTATTCTGCCATTAAAAGAGTTGTTCATGCAAGCACCTGGGATAGCATATGTACACAGTAGGTGTACAATATAGTGTTGATGTTGTGAGTGTCATTTTTGAAGTTACTGGAACTGAAATAGAGTGGGGCATCTAGGGACACAGTTGCATTTGACCTCTGTTGCCTTGAAGAAAACCCACACGCTATGCTAAGCTGTATTTTTGGCAGCCCTAGAAAGATGCAATTCCAGGCAAATAGTTACAGCTTGTGCTTGCCAGGGATTTTAACTTAAATGCTAGCTATTTTTATTGTTGAGAATGACTTTAGACTGTGTTTGCATCCTGAGTTATAATTGTGAAATGCAGGAGTATTTAAATTTGCTTTGCAAAGGCAGGAAAAAATCCTTCTATAGGTACAGTTTGATATTATTGAATTTCACAGTAATTTGTCTAATTAACTGCATACACTGAAGCTTTAGGCTCCACTTGAGCTAACCCTTTGGTGGGTAAAGTTAAAGCATGGTTTATCCCAGTTTGTATCCTTTCTGTTACCAGTTTTACTAATGAGGAATGTTCTAGTCCAGGCATCAAGCACTCGGGACTTGTAGGTACTGTCATTTCCACTACAAAAACTGTATTTTAGCTAAGGCATATGAATAGTCATCACAGTCATTTCAAACACTGACTGCTTACCTACTTACTAGCTGGTATTTATCACTATTTTTTTTTTTTTAACCTAGCTCAGTCTCATGTAACTTACCTCTTTCCTTCACCTTTGGGTTTGTCACCCTGCAGTGTACTGGAGGGTCAGACTGGAGCCATACAGGGCTGTGCCTGGGACGTTTCTCTTCAAAGTGCTCCTACCTGACGGAAGACCTGTGTATACACTTAATACGAAGATTTACTTGAATCCTTTTGTGGTTAGTAGAGATGGGACTGGAAGGAACATTAAGTCACCCTGTTCCTTCTCTTTCCAGACAGGTGCTGCTGGTAGTAACACCAATCTAAAGACACTTTCGCAGATGATGTATTTAAGACAATCCATATTAAATACACCATTGTTTGTTTCTTAGTGGGAATACAGATGCATTTCAGGTTGTTTTCCAAACACCAGGTGGCAGGTATGTGCAAAATGTTCTCCAGTCTCAACAGCATTTTAATTACTAGGATTTTGGCAGATCTGTGAAATCTCTGGTTGATCTCATTTGCTTTGAGACTTGATCATCTGATTAAACAACTTGTATTTGTTTCTGTAGAGATGACCAAATTATCTCTTGCATATTATGAAACTGTTCAACAGCCTTATGAGCAAATCAAATGTGCTGTGACAGGAAGCAAAAACAAATGTGAATGTTTGCAACTTTTGTTCTTTTGGCAAGGGAATTACCTTCACAGGAAATTCAGGACAGGACTTTCCACAAGTACAAGTAACTATTTTTTTTAAAACTTAATTTCAATAGTGTTAATAGACTTCCATCACTAGTTATTGCTTAATGAATACTGTAAATGGACTTTTGGCTTGTGAGTTTGTTGGAACTTCTGATATTCCTGAATGCAGAAGGGAAGAACAGCTTAATTTAAGTGTGGGAAGAAAAAAGTATTAGGATGATAAAAAGAAGAATAGAAAGAATGAAAAATTGTTATATATGCATCTTAATATAATAGTTTAGATTTATTTTAATACTCATTTATGCTACATTTATATCATTTCCGTTTTAAAATGGTCTAAGCTAGAACATGAAATCATGTGAGTTGCTAGTGAAGCACTGTTTTGCCTATGCACATAGCTAATACCTGTCCAAAGTTAAAATTTACATTTCAACTTTCAGAGGAAAAACCTCCTGAAAGCCAAGAGATTAAGCCACAAAAAGAACTCATTAGCATTGGAATATGTAGTATTTGTCGTCCTCCCTCCTTGATAATTACTATACGTTTTAAGGTGCTCATATGTTAAACAAGTGGCTGGCACTTCTTATTCTCACATTTGTGGAGAATTCTGTCCTTTAGGACAGAAACAAATTTCATCTGATCTACTGGCTACTGCTTTGCCAGTACCTCCACCTGAGGTGACATTTTCTTAAAGTCTAATTCTGTAATGTTTGGCAAATCTCACATTTTTTCCCACTCTACAATTCATTTTTATTTCAAATTTAACTTAAAATGTAGAATGTAATTTGTGGTTTGTTTTTTTTTTTTTTTAATCACCCTTGTATGTGACAGTTTCTAAGTGAAAAATTGCTATCTTTAGTCATAGGATCAAGATACAAGGAATACGGCTAAGAAAGGTCCTTTTCATCTGCTGAGTCAATCAGACAAAACTGCACATCAGTTTAATGTCTCAAAACAACAAAAAAAAGACTTTAAAGCATTTCACAGTTAAATCATTGTTTCTACGCTTGCATCTTTAAACACTAGCACACTGGCTGATTACTCCTCTGGGTAAATATAGATATGAAAAGGTTTTTTTTGGTAAAAAAAAAAGAAAAAGAAAAAATTAAGGTTCACGCCTTTAGGCATGTAACAAGGGTGACAGCTTTTAGACTTAAAATTGGGAGAATTAATAGTACTGCAGCATTCTGCTGTTCTATTTGCTGATTTTGTTGAATGTACCAGGGCCAGCACATGGCTCTTTATTCATGTCTGTGTTTATTAAAGCAATAATTAATCCAGGTAATTTTTGTTTTAATCACTGTCCTGATTAAAGTGATAACTATGTCCCACCTACAGCTCCATTCAGGTCCTAAGCCACTGTTGTGGTTTGACCCAGCAGGCAGCTTGAGCACCACACAGCCGTTCGCTCACTCTCCCCCTCCCCCAGTGGGATGGGGGAGAGAATTGAAAAAAAACTCGTGGGTTGAGATAAAGACAGTTTAATAGGACAGAAAAAGAAGGGAGATAATAATAATAGTGATAATAATAATAATATGTACAAAACAAGTGATGCACAATGCAATTGCTCACCACCCGCTGACCGATGCCCAGCCTGTCCCCGAGCAGCGGTAACCCCTCCCCCCCGGCTAGCCACCCCATATTAATTGTTCAGCATGACGTCATATGGTATGGAATATCCCTTTGGCCAGTTTGGGTCAGCTGTCTTGGTTCTGTCCCCTCCCAGCTCCTTGTGTACCCCCAGCCCCCTCGCTGGCAGGGCAGCACGAGAAGCTGAAAAGTCCTTGGCTCTGTGTAAGCACTGCTCTGCAACTACTAAAACATCGGTGTGTTATCAGCATTGTTCTCATCCTGAATTCAAAACACAGCACCGTACCAGCTACTAAGAAGAAAATTAACTCTATCCCAGCTGAAACCAGGACAGCCACTTGAACTCTCTGTAACTGACATGGAGAATCTTCAAAAGTTAGGTTTGAGGGACTGTTGGTTAACTGTAGGTGTTATTTCCTGGTTTCTGTAAGGAAGGTCATGTAGTAGTTAAAGCATTTAATCTGTAAATTAAGGTAAATTTTCCCGAGGAAGACTGAATCTGCATCTCATGTTTTGTACAAGTTCTTAACCGTGAGGTCAAGAGGGTCCTCTCCATCGCTGCTACACACGCTGAGCTGTGACAGTCAGATCTGCAAGAGTTCTCTAGGAGTGGACAGGGAACAGGCAAAGGAAAATCAAAACCTAACTCAGCGACTAGGGCATCGGAGAAAACAAATGGAATCCTTTGTTTTAAAGCTGAAAGTCACCATCTCTGCTGGGTGTGTGTCCTCAGAAAAGGGCAGATCCTTAGTAAATGAACATGTCTACATTAGGTGGAATTAATTTCCCACTACCTTCAGAATTTTTTAAAGTTTTTTACTTATTGTAGAATCAATATATGTTAGAAAAAATGAAACTGATTTTTCCTACATGCTACACATTAGGCACTATGGCATGGTGTAGCAAGGCACAGAGCAGGCACTTGAAGGAGGCACAATGGACTCCACCACCCTCCTAGGTCGCGTTTGGAAATCATCAAAGCGCCTGCCACTTTGCACAGCTTTGGGGTTGCTCTGAATCTTCCTTTTCATTCCCTATCAGCACCAGCCAGGAGCTGCAGTGTTAGATGAACGCTGCCATTGCCCTGGATCGCTGGCAGGATGCTGCGGGCAATGTCAGTAGAGTGCAAAACGGGTTTGGTGTATAGCTGACTGTCTGGCCTCAAGTCAGCATGTCTGCTCCTGGACCAGTGCTTTATGCTCTGAGCATCTCATCACTGGTCTGTCTGCTAGTCCTGTATCCTGCTAGATTCATTCTGCAGTATTTAGCAGCGAAGAATCTGTTTGCAATTTCAAGTAGCTAATGTGATCTAGCTGTATTTAAACTAAACTATGGTTTGAGTTTTGCTTACTTTTTATTAACAAACAAGCAGGGAGTCCTAGTCCTTGTACATTTGCTGAGGATAGAGTAGATAGATTTCTAAGGCTGTGAATTCTTTCTAGCGTTGTTTTGTTCTTTTTCCTCAAGGATAAAAGGCAAAATCATTACTGTAAAGATGGTTAAGTTAAATTGAGTTTGTGTTGCTTTCTTGGAACAGGTTGACACAGTATGTGTATTTTAAAATGAAGAAGCAGTAAAATCTTTCATGGTTTCATTGTCTAAAAAGTGAAATTTAATTAAAGTTAATTCACAGTCTAATCTGATCCCATATGGTACTGAATGCTCCCAAGTGTCCTGCCTTTGCATTTGGAGCTGGAAATGCTTAGTACTTCACTAAATAAACCTGACCTTCAACCCTTGTGAAGTTGGTGGGTTTCAGTCAGACCTCTGGTGGACGAAGGTAATAGACCAGTAAATGAAGAAGCCACCTTTTCATAGTAGAAAGGAAACTTGAGAAAAGGGCCACTTCAGTAATGTTTTGCATTTCATGATAGCTAGACTTTACAGTATTCTTTTAGAAGTATTGAGCTAAAGCTTTCAGAAACCTGATATGTATAAATTTATGTATATGTATATATGTATAAATTTAAACCATTTTTTCCAATTTATCACCTAGCCATTGCTGCTGTATGCCCTCTCATAGACTTTGCAGTAAAATTATTTTCTTGTAGTGTATTTTATACATTTGCCCAAAGACTTGTCCTTTATAAGTTCCTTCTCCCTCCTCAGTTCTGTGCTACAGCTCCTTCACCGCTCTTAACAAATAGTAAAGAGAAATGATCTGTAAGACAAAAAGTGAAGTAGAAATTGGTTTTGATGCTGCTGTTAATCCCAGAGTTTTATCTGATACTACAGACTGCTAGCTTCAGTCTTACCTGGGTCCAGAGATAGTTTGTGTGACAACTCCGAATGCATTTTGTAATCACCTAACAGTTGTCCACACACAAGTGCAATGAACTTGTTTAGCAGCTGTTATACCTGTGTCACCTCTGAGTGGCCTTGTGCAGAAATACCCAAACAAACCAAAACCCCGAGGCTGAACTTCTACTGTAACGTCCCTGATAGAAAAATAAAATTCACTGATCTATGTTTTTTTAATAATAGTAACATCTTGTAAACTGTGTCTAATAGTAAATCACTAGCATATCACTGTGTCAGACACTAACTTGTTATCATTACAACTTTGGTTGGAATTTTTGCCTTAAAAAATACCACCAACAAATAAATCAACTCGGTTATTTGGGTGCATTGTGATCTCTTTACTACTCCACAGTCTTATTGGTTTTACAAGAACTGACTGTAGCTTACTCCAGTTGGGCTAGAATTGCATCCAAACTAACCAGTGAAGACGTTTAGTAATTGCGAAGCAGAACTGGATTTGAAATAACATTCTCATGATCAAAGATTCTAAGAAGCTTTTGTAGTAATTGGAGAATAACAACTATATAAAATGTGTTTGCTTCTCATATTTAAATTAAGCATAAAGATAAAATGCATGAGAGCCTTATTAAATGAACGTACAGATATTGCATCTGATAAGATCAAAGCAACTGAGTGGGATTTTAATTTAGGCATTTGACTGACTTTGTCTTAAAAAAAATGTTTTTGAAGTAGTGCTGGCTTTGTTCCATAATATCAGAGGTTCACTCAGTTGTGGATTGCTCCACTGGGCTATTCCCTCCTCTGTTGCCGTATTATTATTTATATAGTATCCTGAGAATACTGTATGGTGCACATGCAAAATGTGCAGGCATAGTTCCAGGCCTGAAGACCTTCAATATAAATGGCCAATATAGGATGGGTGGTATAATACATTGCAGGGCTTTACTTGAACTGTAAGTGGTGTCTTTCAGCTCTAAGATTATAGCCTTCAAGCACTTTGAACTGAAGAAGCGTTTAGTGCAGTTCTCATCCTTCTGTGGCAACACAACTCAGCCCGACCAGAGTGGGTAAGTGCAGTGACTGCTGTTCTGTGGGTTTCACCACCTTTTAAAAAAATAGGCTTCTTTTAAAAAATCAGTATTCTTGGAAGTCACTTGAAGAAAAATTGTTCTTATGGTTTTAAAAAAGGAAACAAGACTTAAGCCAAAATTCTCTGAAAATCTCCCATTTGTATCAGAAAGGCTTTGAATTGGGGAGCTGGAGAAGACGTGCAGTTCTTTGGTACAGAAGTAAGTAGCCTTGGGAAGAAAATGTAAGAACAAAAGCTCTAAGCATCTCACTTCATTACTTTGACAAAATAATTCTGTATCAACCAATTGTGAATGTAGAACAAAAAAAGCACTTCAGGCTGTTTTCCAGAGGTTTGCACTGACAAGTGGATCTTAAATAAGATCAGGATATGCAACCTGCCCTGAGCGCTAACAAGAAGAGCAACTATTGGAACCAGCTCAGGAAAGGCTGAAGGTATGACAGAGAATCATAGATCACCTATGGTCCACAGTTACCAGCTCGGTTCTTCTCTCACAAGGAAGCTTTCTTCCCTGAGGGACCTCAAGCTTTCTCAACAGTGGAATGAACTTCCACAAGAGTCGAAGGCTCATAAACTGCAACTTTTTTCACTTCAGCTGGAAGATGTATTTCTTTGGGGTTCTTTAATATAAGACAAGTAATTTTTTTTAATGCCTTGTTAAAGCGAAAACTGTTCTGTTGTCCTTCTCTGTTCCTGCTAAGAGGCTGTATGGATTACAGACACGTATCTCCCTTATAGCCGACTTAGCTTGTCCCACCTGAGCCAAACTGTCCTGGGAAAAATTCCATGAGCTGGACCTCCTTGGTCTCCATCCTTCAGACTCCTCCCCACACTTGTCTCTGTGTGAGAGAATAATGTTGGTATATATTTTGATCCTGTCCTTGATTTGGCTCAAAATCTAAGCTATTATAAGTAATTGAAGGGAAATACAATTATTTCTGCTTAAAATAATTATTGCTTAAAATACCATTAAATTAACAAGTCTACTTTTATTTCCCATGTTTCAAGCAATTATGTAGTTTGTCTATACCAGCTTTATGTGTGAATTTCGGCAGTCCTAAAGGTGAGAAATAATATGCTGGCTGTAAAATGAGGCACCGTAAAAGCACCTTTATATTCCATTACCAATAATTCTGCTTGGCCCATACTTCATCTGTTCTTGTGCTATGCTTCTTCTGGGAACATGCCCAGAGTTATCTCACAGACTTTTACGTTGGCTGTCTTGGCTTTTTTTTTTTTTTTTTTTTTCCCCCAAGGGCTGCAGTGGCTATGTTGGCTGTCCCGGTTATTTTTTCAAGGGCTGGAGTGGTTCCTCACCTTGGATGGCCCGTTACCCTCACTTGGTGGTTTCTGCCCACGTGATACGAAGGTTCTTGCTTTCTTGAAGGAGAACACTCCTTATACAGTGGGGATAAATGCTAATAATAAAACTGGCATTGATGTTTTTATTCTCTTAAAATGTCAGGCTGTGATCAGCAGTTCAGCAGTGCTTTCATACACTGAGCTTTCCCTCAAGCAGGGGTGGGACCCCTCGAGGGAAGGCTGGGTAGCATCCTTCGCAGTCCTCTGATTTTCATCTGCCTATAAATCACAATGCTCGGCTATCCAGTCACTTCTAGATGTGATTTCTGAGTACGTGGAAGGAAGGAGAGCGAAGCCTGCTGCACCAGCGTTCAGAATTGTTGATCTTGCACTTTCTCTGACCACTGCTTTCACTAACAAATTATGATTAACAGGCAGGAAAGAAGAGTAATCCTGCCAGTGTGAGCTTGGGTTCCCTCTGCAGATTTATTGCTGAGCAGGCAGAGTTGCTTTGGAAGACAGAAAGAGAATGTTTCGCTGTTTTTCAAACCGACTATTTGACTTCTTCAGAGAAGCTTTTATTTCTTGCATAAAGTAATATATCCACCCCAGGGAAACTGTGCAAAGGCAGTGCGGGGCCAATTTACTTCAGTATTTACATTAAGGTTAATTCGAATTAATGTATTTTATCTTTTCTATCCAGATAGGAAAAACACTGGATGAAAACAAACACAATTATATCTGATTTTGCTGAGTCAGATCTACCTCTGCTAGGGGAAAAAAAATCCAGGTTGCAACTTTAAATGTTCCTTTAAATGTTCTTCCTCAGCACAACAAAAAGCAAATTTTTTTTTTCTTTTTTGAAAAAGCCAGGGTCTCTCTCTCTTTGAGAGAGGACACAGCAATTTCTGTGTTAGAGACAGGAGTTTCAGAAAGGCAGGTATGAAACTCTGGTACTTGATGTAGATCATAATCTGACATTAAAGACCGCTTCCCAAACAGTTCAGTTACTCTGCCAGCTGCAATGTCCCTTAGGTGTGCAAATGCACAAGTAGAGCAGTAGCTCTCCGCCTGTGCCAACACTGCAAACGAGACATTCCCATGAGGGTACCTGCTGCCCCTATAGGCACTGGCTCCCCTCAGAGTCATTTTAGCAATCTCTGAGCATGAAAAAAAGCTTATATAAATAGTAGTCCCCGAACCTGGGATGATTAATCCATCCATTCATGAAAAGCATCAAAGAGATGCTTGGGGGGTTCTGTAAAAACCACTCTGTACGCCATTCTGTAATTCTGTAAGCTGACGGCAAAACCCATACCAGAACAGCTGTTCTAGTAAAAGTTCACATCAATACACCGCCCTTCTTTTCTCACTGTCTCGGATTCTATATGTTGCCGTCCTATGGCCAGAGACTTTCTGCTGGTGCAATGCTTATGCTGACTGGAAACCACAGCAGGACATATGCTTTAAGGTTGCAGGCCCAAGGAAAAAGTAGTGTTATTTTTAACATTTTCTATCTAGTAGTCACCATTCATAACTTATAACTTATACTGCGAAAAGACTGAGAAAACCATTGATTGATTTAAATCTGCCTTAATTTTTCACCAAAGGCAAAAACTCCACACACTGGTGCTTAATCATACTTTGCATCATGTACAAGCATGCAGTTTTCCATACAAATTCCATGAGGTGTTTAATCTGCTATTGCAAAAATACTTATTTGCATACAATCACACCCTACTGTGGTTTTAAATGTTTTCTGAGAATACATTTTGAGCCTATTATCTTAACCTCACTGCCTTTCTACCCACATATAGACTAGCAGACATGCAAACCCTTTAATTTTTATTCAGGCCTGACTGCAATTAAGTTGAAGTGCATTTGTTCTTTAAAACTATAGGACTCAGCTTATTCCATAAGTACTGTTTGTGAATACACTGTTGTTCAGCTGCCGAGCTGTAGCATGGTCTGCGCCCTACAAATAAAAGACAAATCTCCTCTTATTACAGGAGAAAGCAGTGATGGGCAGTTACGGGTATTTTTGTAGTGTAAATTGTTTGTTCATGCCATGCATGCCAGTTGCTGAACATAAACAGTCAGTCACAAAGAGCACAGGGGCGTCTTATCTTTTAGAAATCTTAACCCAAATACCCAGAAGCACTGACCCTAGCTAGGGAAATCAAGGTGAAGAAGAAGATCTTTTTGCAGCCTGTCTTGTTGGAGACAGGCTTGATCCAGAAGTGGAGAATATGCGCTTACACAATCACATCGCATGCCACGGCAGCACACGCTGTGTTAGGTGTGCTCTTCCCCCACCACTGGGTCTGACAAACTAATTACACACCGAAGTGCCCAGTCCCCACTGTGTTCTTGCACTGAATTTTAACATCTATTAATTAACCTGGACCAAAAGTATTCCACTTCTGTCTGTGAATATACTGCCTGGAGTAACGTTTGCTCAGACAGGAGATGAACCCACCACAAGCAGACAGACCCGCGCAGGTCGCAGTGGGCCTCCAGAGGTCCCCCAGGACCCCCTGCTGCTCAAAGCAGGGCCAGGCGGAGCGGACTGCTCAGGGCAACGTCCAGCCAAGCTCTGAACATCTTCCAGGAACGAGGCTGCACAGCCTCTCTGGGCAACTTCTTCCAATATTTGACTACCTTCACAGTAAAAAATAACATGAAAAAAAAAAAATCTCTACATATCTGCAGTGTTTCCCTTGCATTCCATCTACCAGCTGCCAATGGCACTGCTTCCCTTTGAGTTTAATTGTTTGTCTAAAGCAATGATAGTTTTAGCCTCTGTATTTCTGGACACAGTGAGCTCCATACTCTAGTTCTGTAGCATCTGAAAAAAAGCACTACCTTTTGGTTGTTTTAAACCTGTTCGTTATTTCCCCTGTGTTACCACTTACTAGAAGAAGCGAATGATAGCTCCCTACCTTCTCTCCACAATCCACCATTTTATATAATTCAATCACCTTCCCTCAGTCACCCAGGCATTGTCCATTTTGTCTTTTTCAAACTGAAAAGTCCACGTGTTAGTAGTCATGTTTTAAACAGAAACCATTATCTATGTTTTATTATTCTTTTCTACCTTCACATTCTTTCTGACACGGGAAACCCAAGCTTCATGCTGTTCTCTAGATGCGGCCATACCACCGATCTCCATAAAGATATTGCAACACTTTTTGCTCCATTCTGTCTTCCTTTTCAAATAATTCCTGATATTTTTTACTTGGAGCTGGAAATGAAGTTTCCAAAGGACCTCCTATAGAGACTGTTAAGAACTCTTTCCTCAGCAATAATAGCACATGTAAACCTATGCACATGTAATTAAGATTGGTTTGCCCATATGCATCACTTTACATGTATTCAGACTGAATTTCAGCTTCTCATTTAACACCCATGCTCAGCAGGATGGGATCCTTCTGCAACTCCTTGCTGTCAGCTTTATATTCCATTACTGTAAAGGATTTTGCATCAGCAGCAAACTGTGCTGCCTCCTTACTCACTCTCTTTCCAAGACCATTTCTGAGTATGCTAACCCGTGCAGGTCCCAGCATGAATCCTCGTGGGAGTCTAATCGTAACTTTCCCGCAGTGTAAAAAATGACTATTTATTGCTTCCCCATTAACCCTTCTCTTTCAGCCAGTTACTAATTCACAAGACAGCCTTCCTTCTGAACCTGTGACAGCTAACTTTCTTTAGCAGCATTGGTGTGGGATTGTGCCAAAACCTCTTTTGAAATCACTGCATTGACTGTATCACCCTGGTTTATCAGTTTGTTCATTTCGTCAAAGAACTTCATAATTACGACAAAGCTTTTCTGTCTACAAAAAACTATGTTGATTTTTCCATGGCCTGACATACTTGTCTGTATGCTGAAGCCTCACCCCAGCTCCCTGTCACTGATTTGCATGTGTGACCTGAGGCAAGTCTCGGTGACTACAACAATAAGAGGGCTCAGATGCTTGAAGTGAACGCTTATGATCCTTAAGCCCAAAACGACTGCCTTCAAAATCCTCACCCGGTTGCTTTCCAGCTATGGAGGTGCTTACATTCTGTGAATTCTTATTTCAGTGAGGTTCCCAAAACATCTCTGTGACTGCTTTAGTGGGTACTTCCCAGCAACCTAACTCTGCTCCTAAGGGTCCAGTCCAGTCAGTCACAACTGAATGATTTCAGCGGGCAGGATTAAGGAAGCTGTAATAACTGTGTGATGGTTACAGCACCCCCCAAGTGAAGGAAAATATGAATTTATATTTTCACAGACGGAGGATGAAACCAAACCCAGGTTCCCCAGAAACTCAGTTTTGGGGTTTCTAATCACCGAACTATAGGAAAAGGATGGTTTCTCCTAGCCCTTAAAGGTTCATGTCTCGTATAAAGGGGCCCCTATAGGCATCTAACATGCAGAAACGAGCTCCAAGTATAGCAAGCACCTCTTTGCAACCCAGTTTTAGTTCTGAGGATGTTGAGAGAAACACCAGTAAATGTAGCAACTGTACTTACCAGCCTGCTCTGCATTGAAACGTGCCCCGTATAGCAGAGTTGGCAAAATGGACTATTTGACAGTGTCCTCGTTATGAATTTGCAGTGTTGTCCTAACCTAGCATTCCTGAATTCCCACTGTAGCGGCTGAGGCAAACGTGCGTAGTCCATCTGCCAATTTTCCAGTTGCAGTCTCAATACCTGCTCCTGGGATGCAACAGAGCAGCATCTTCCAAGATTCCTTGGCACTAAACCCCGACCACTGTGCCTGCAGTCGCATAACTGTCATCAGCCTTTCACAGTGAAAAGTTCAGCCAGCTTCTTGTTCGGAGTGGATCCCACGTGATCCCATTCCTCCGCTTGCCTCCGCCACGTACCATATAGGAAACCTGGATAGAGAACTGGGCACCACCGATTTCACCAAGCAGCACGATTCTGTAACGTTAAGTGCCACGACGCCGAGCACTGCAGCACCAAGACCCCCGTACCCCTAACCCACACTCCCTTGTAAGTAACATGCAGCTCTGATTCTTCCTCTGGAAAAGGGAACGCAGAAATAATCCCACTAATGCTAATGATGTATCAACCAATACAATGACAAATGCCCTAAGAATACCTAAGTAGTTACTCATTGAATGAATAAATAAATAAGGCAAAGGGCACTTGCTGCATGCACGGATTTAAAATAACCAGCTGTCTTTTTCCGTGAGAGACATCCATTCCGTGTCCTGAATGAGGAAGGGTTTGCAAACCAGAAAAATGGCGTATGACAAGGTACTTAATTCCACCATACTTTGCGCTCGCAAGGGAGTCAAAATTACAGTTGCACAAGTTGCCTAATTTTTAAAAGTCTGACATTGTGTTGATGTTCTTTGAACACTATTTTGTACATAGTACACAGTTAAATGTGCACAGCTCTGAGGCCCTGAAACTCTGCAATACTGGTGGGAAATTAAGGACACAGCGGCAATCGTCACTTGGAATTTCCTTGCTTTTGTCGGCTGAAGTCAGATCTTGAACGTTATTGCAACATACTGTAGCTTTTTTGCATTTAATTAGATTTACACGCCACTCGGTTATCACAGGCTAGTTGGAAACAGACGCGTGCACATTCTGCAGTCAGCACATTGATGCTGCTCCTGGGAAACAGCCAGCAAGAAGCTACAGGAACTGCATGTGGCAGCTTTTGTTAGGGGAATGAAAACAGTTCAATTGGGTTAAGCAGAGCATTCATTTTTGAGGCAAACTGAATTTGTATATATACTTGGGAGGCCCAGAAGGCAGCTTCGCTTGCAGTAATAATGCTTTTCAGACTTTCAATGTTCAAATGGGTAAGGGACCAAGTATCTCAAGGAGCAAAATACATAGAATCTCAGCCAGCAAGCTTAGCCTAAAATGAGGTCAGAGAAAATACCTACGTTTAAAATTATGTTTTTGAAGCTCACTGTAGTATCTATAAAAGTATCTACAGACCAACAATCACAGCGACAAGCGTCCTCTCCTTCACAGCATATTACTTAGCGCTCTTGGATTTTTCAGTCATGTCAGTGGCATATTTGTACAAGAACAAGCCAATTTATACACCTGAGGAAAATCAAGGTGCAATACCAATGGTGACCTGTGTAATTCCTGAATGATCAGTTCTGCTCCATTTTTCCTGGGATGTCAGAGGAATAAGAGCAGGTTTGTCATACTCCGGCAGTCATTTCAGGAAAAGTTTCACTATGTGAATTAAACTGTCCAGCTGCAAGATACCCGTATTTACCATTGGATTTCAACTCTTCTCTTTTTTTTCGTTTTTAACTGAAATGTTGACAACTAATGATGACAATATTCAATGCAGTAGCGAACTACTGGTTTAAATTATTGGCTCAAACATGTACTTACTTCTGAAAAAAAAAAAAAAAAACTACTAACTTTATGGGGATGGGAGTTCTTTCTTAAGAAGCGCAGATCAGGCCATAAGTGGCTGTTATATGGCCCTTACTGTACGCAAGGGCTTTGTTCAATCGTGAAAACAAAAACTTCTTGATTTGACATACAAAGGGTCATTCTACTTAGCATGCCACACATGAGGAGAGGCAGAATGTGACTGGTGTTGCTCTGTTCAGCTAGCACACTAAGTCCAGCTCCCTCTCTTTGTAAATCTGTTTTCCAGCTCCTGAAATGTTTGCTATAGACTGTGTGTTTTGTTTTTTTTTTAAAATAAGTTTTTGTCAGCGTCTAATGGATTTTGGAACCAGGGGAGAGGGCAGAATAAAATTA
Source organism: Anseranas semipalmata (assembly GCA_013399115.1). Classification (NCBI taxonomy): domain Eukaryota; kingdom Metazoa; phylum Chordata; class Aves; order Anseriformes; family Anseranatidae; genus Anseranas; species Anseranas semipalmata. The sequence goes on from VXAA01003011.1 coordinate 73,339, forward strand.
CACTCTAGACAAACTAAAATTACACTCTAGGTAGCCTCTTACAACAGAGTGAGTCTCTGCACCACATTTCAGCCAGGAACATGCTTTTGCTGCTGAGTCATAAACCCTGAAAGACGCTGTTTATTATATAATAGAGCCCTCACCTATAGCTGGGTTAGGTGGTGCCTATAGCAACATCAAAGGCCTTCTTCATTACAAAACAAAGCGACTGCAACGTTCTGTGATTTGTCACGAGGCTGTTGCTATGCTTTTATTTTTAGGAGAACCTGTTTACTCTCCTGTGTTTACTTCAAGAGCAGAATTTATAGTTGAAACATTAAGGATGTGTATCAGTATCCATCTCCAAAAATATATCTAGGCTTTAAAGATATGTATTCATGCTGGGGTATACACATCTTGTGCCGATCAGAAAAGGCTTCCCAGATGAGAAGACAAACTATACATGAAATGGGATAGGTTCCAAAGTTTTAGGGAGGAAGAAATGTAACTCTTCTTCTCTTCATACCTTTAAGAAGTTTGTTGCCATGAATCCCTAAACAACCTATGAAAGGAAACTGAAAAAACACAATGCAGAATCTGACATTCCATTCCCCCACAGTCCCTTCTTTGTTAGACCCAGGCATTAAGAATACAAGATGAATATGGGAGAACTTTCTTAATGAGATAAATCTACTGTTAATTTTTTTAATGTGACTGGACTGCTCTCTTGTTTACAGAACTGAATACTTAAACCAATGTAAGTCACAGGCAAGAGCAATTGATCTGCTGAGTCCAAATGTCATGATAAACCCCACGGTGTCAGTCCCTTCTTGTAAGAATCCAGGAAATGGAACAAGACAGGTCTAAGAACCGATCCTGAAATACATAAGGACAGCGAAATGAGAACTTCCGGAAACACAAGCTACAGTAAGTATATTTGATGCAGTTCAATCTCATTTCCTCTCCAAAGACTAATAATCTTTTAAAAAATATTCCCATGACCTTCTAATTTTTAAATAAAAAAGAGGTGTTAACCTGAAAATTTTAATTTGGGGTGAAAGTGTCATTATTAATAAAGGAGTTATTCTAAGTAGTATGAAACAACACAATTAACACGACGTTTAATTGGGTAAACCATTTATGAATCAGAGAATGATTAAATGTATGATTACTTTTGTTGCCTCTGAAAAGCCACGTGTTTAGCACATCCAGTAGCCACTGTATATTATAAGACCATATAAGAAAGGCCCGAGCAAACAAATCGAAATGTTTAGCTACTAAAATAGTAACTTTACAAATGTTAGCTACGGGCTAGCTGCTTATGGAGAAGCCGTACAGGTGGCATTGGCAGCATCATCTAACTGTTGAAGAGAGAGAATAGGAGCTACATTGAAACAACAGAGGAGGCCTCTGATTGCAAAGTTGATCAAAAGGAAGTTTAGGAAGATCCAAAACAGAGCTGAGGATGTCATCAAAGGATTTAAAGCAATATAGGGTCATAATTTGCAAACATCCGCAAGCAGCTGTGCAATCTTCGAAAGAATAGCAATCTTGACGGATATCTCAGTTTGGGATGACGAAAATGATTGTAGCTATGACCAGCAACCAATATGTCATGGTTCAGAAAGATCTATGAAGTGGGAAAAAGAAGGAACAAGGCGGCCAGTTAGAAATTCCCAACAGCAGTGAGACACAGCACGGTCTTAAGGAGCCAGAAAAACACACCTGGAGAAAGATGAACCACAGCCGCAGAGCACAGCAAAGTAGCAATATCTAAATATAGAACTGGTCTGCCAGTAAATCTGGGTGAGCTGGCTAAGACAACGCTTCAGTAAATAGTGAAGATGACCAGTAAACAGGTGAAAAATTTCAGCACTTCACCTTTGAGGATGTAGAACTCGACCCTCGAAGAGACACCGTGCTATCCAGACCTGAAACAAACCCTGACGTATAGTTTAAATGCAGCCGTTCACATGAGCTGGTGAAGGCATGGTTAGAGCTAGAGGGAGCAGGTAAAAAAAAGACCCAGCAGAAGAGACCTGTGGAGACTCTGTTCATTGCTTATCCAGATGCAGCTGAGAGGGCTATGGAAAAATTGCAATGTAGAAATACTTAGTTGGATGTGGACTCAGATCGAGATCAACAACTGCAGCTGAGCAGACTTAAAGACAAGTCTGCACAACAGGGGACCTAAAGGACACAAGCAGTGCTGCAGATGTCTGCCTTGAGACAGCCTGTTGTTTTGTAGACCATTAGATACGCTGTGTTTATGGGATAGAAGCATATATAGTGTGTTAGATGACTGTGTTTGCTAATGACTTCACGTTACGTGACCTAGCTATAGGCAAATCTCACCTCCTCTGCTTGATCCGTCCACAGCTCAGAGCGCTGACTCACACGCACAGTAGCGCACAGCTGCCATGGTACAAGCCTTAAACCACTGCCGTGTCCCCTCTCCCCCTTCCCCTTCAGGTATCGTCGCCTTTCTAGCGCCTGCAGCCGAAGAGAACTCCTCTGCACGGAGTTCAGCTTCTGCAGCTCCCACGCAACCCGCAGGTTAGACGGGCACGGGGGGCCGCTGCCACTCATGTGCTGCTGCTACACGTCAGGAGAAGGGACAAGAGGCGGGCAGCTGTCACGGCAAGGCTTTCCATCCTCCCCGTCAGAGCCCTGAGACGACTGGAGCAGCCGAAACACGGGGCGCACGGCTGCTAAGGCGGTAAGGTGCGCAGGCAGAGGGAAACCGGCGTGACCAGGGACAGCGAACGGGAGCCACAGCAGGTTCCGCAGGCGCGACGCCTTCTGCCCTTCCTCTTCTGTCCCGCGTTTCTGGTCGCGGTGCCGTCCCTTTGCCTTCGCGAGAAACGCAAA
>VXAA01003011.1:76645-87578 GCA_013399115.1 Anseranas semipalmata
AGCGGGCGCGGGGCCGCGGCCGGAGCCTCCCCGGGGGAAGGCGCCTGGGCTCGGCGAGGGGGCGCCGGGTGCGGGAAGGCGACGCCCGGCTCGCCCGTGCTTGCAAACTGCCCTTGCCCTGGCGTGTGCCGCTCTGCCGGTGCGCGGGGAGAAGCGCGGGGGTCGAGGGGTGCCCCAGCGCCGGCCTGGCTCGGTTCTCCCGAGCGTTTATCTTCTGGAAAACGAAGGGATGCTTCCTCGGCTTCCCGGTCCCGGCGTCTCGTTCCACATCCAAACGCAAGGAGCGGTGGTCACGATGAGAAATCATTAGGAATGTTGTCGGGCAGTTAGCTGAAAGTAATACCGTGCTGTTACGGCAATGAATGTGTGTGTGCAGCAGAAATCGGTGTTGGTAAGTGTTGGAAAACTTGCCAGTGACAGTTTGATGCTAAAAATATTATGAAAGCTTTTTAGTGTCTTTATGGCTTTTGAATAGTCTTTGAAACTTTTGACTTAAAGTGGTAGTGACAAAGTGATATGTAGTGTAATGAGCAAAAAAAAAATAATTACTTTGCTTCAATGGTGTTAAAGTTAACAGTAATTCCATATTATGACTCTGTCATGACACGTGCGCTGCTGGCTCCACAATATGTTTGTATTTAGGGGAATGAAAGAATAATTTTTCTAAGATTCATTGCTGGGTTAAAAGTGATTTGGCATTAAGACACATGGGTTCAGATCCTGTAAGCATCCCGCTTGCTTGTTAAAGTCAGCAGAACTGCCGGGGAAGTTCATTGTCTGTTTTCCTCAGTTAGCAAGTGCACTTGAAATGCACACCAGTCCGCGCCTGCTTAAAAAGAAACATGCGTTGGTATCAGTGTAAATCGCCAGTTCAAGGCCAAAAATATTAACCGCATTACGAATGGAAAGTGATTAAGAACAGTATTTCTTGACTGAGAGTCCCTGGGTTTATTTGCTTGTGTGTAAAGAATGCTTTGAAAATGCTTGTTGAAACAGCATTCCAGCAGTTGTATTTATATCTGGTTAAATGGCTTTCCAGGGTTTTGCTCACTTTCCAGTTCAGTGTCTTGTCTTGAATGTTGGTGGTTAGTTGTAGTCAAAATAAACTCTTCTCATTTCTGTGTAATTCTTGCACAGTAACTTGGAACACTTTTTCATCATATAAGAAATCTCTGTTAACGAGAAGTTGTGCAGCCTTTATACAAAATGTTGTCTTGAACTGTTGCAATAGGCAGTCTGTGGAAGAATCCAGCTTTGGAAGAAAAGGAGAGTTTCATAAGCTGTAGAAAAATTTAATATATGGCACCTGCAAAGACTGGTTTGCAGATACTTCAATATAATTCTGCATTTCAGTTGCCTGGTTCTTGATCTCTCACGTTGATATGTCTCGTCTGTTAAATTGGTATGTTTCTTTCCTCTATTAACTGGATGAGCATAAGCAAATATATTTACTTGCCATAGAAATTATTTCCTTTTAAATCTAACGATCCAATAATAAATTACATTGCTTGAAAGTTGTTAGCAAGATTATTTCTAACAGTCTATCTGTACTACTACTTACGATACTTTACTCTTCAAAAACTAGCTTGGAAGAAGTTGTATCCATGTTTATTAGGGGTCTAATCCAGAACTGAAATCAATCTTGTTCCCTTCTGTGACCATTGGGTCTTGCATTGGGTCTTGGTTTAAGCAGTACAGCTCTCTGAATAGTGGATGAAATTCACTCCTGAGCAGAGAGCTTTATGAGACCACTTTAATCACCTGAACCCTTGTTTAAATTTCTGGTAAATATTCAATTACAGTTGAAATAACACTTGACACGGCTGTATTGGTTTTATTGCATATATGTTCTTACTTAGCAAAAAATCTGGGCTGATTTAATCGGTGATATTTAAAAGAATGCCTGGTGAAAGTATCGTTACTACGTTAGCGTGACTAATAGTCTGTCTTCGTGTCGCTGGCCGTGAAGAGTGAGGCTGGCTAATGCAGTTACCTGCTCGTGCTCCCTGCTGCTTGTGCCCAAGCAGACTGCGGCTGCTTCGGTTTCTGAAAATATGGTGACAACATTTCAACTTAAAAACCAATGTATTAAAATAATCACGTTGAGCTGCTTTGGCTTGTCTAAATGTGCAATGTGGCGGTGCACAAGCGTGTTTCACGGCATCATAAGCGGATCGAAGTTGGACTTTCTGCCTTCCGGCCTTCTTCCTGCTCGCTCTTCCTCGTGCCGGGAACGACCGCCTGGGGAGCCGAGTCGGGGAGCCGAGCTGGCTGCAAGCAAGCGACCCTTTCCGTAGGGTTCCTCCCAACTGACGGCACCCCGAGCCGGCTCCCCGTGCGTCGGCGGCTGTGTGAGCGCCGGGCTGGGACCCCAGCGCTCCGAGGGACGAGCGGGGCTGCCTGGGCCCCGACTCGCGACTGGCGGCGTGGGACTTCGGCCCGGACCGACCGCTTGGCGCGAGCGTATCGCCGGCGTGGGCCAGCTCCGCCATTGAAAAACACGGCCCTGTTTGTTTGCACCCCTGCCCGCTGCTTCCTCCTCGGTGCGCGGCTGGGCGCTGGGCCGGGCTGGGCTGAGGTGTGCGCGGAGCCGGGGAGGGGCAGGGCGAGGGGGAAGCCGGCTCGGTTTGCTGCACAAACATTCGTGCTGGCGCGAGGCTGGGGGTGGAAGCCGGCGGCGAGAGGAGCGGGGAGCGGCCGCTGCTTTCGGTGACGGTGACACGTTATGCCGGTTTGAAGCGTGCTTGATCCTGGCCTGGTTCAGCGAGGTTGAGCTCGGGCCCCGTGGAGGGTTTGAATGCATTGTTCAGCTGTGGCTCGTGGGCATGTTTCATGTCTAAGACCCCTTAATCCATGGCAGCGTGTCGCTGATTTCGTTATGCGCTTCGAAGGGATTTCAAGGGAAGAATCTGGCCTTTTGTATACTAATGCCTTTTTTTTTTTTTTCTTTTTGGTATTTGCATTTGGTACCTATTGTTTCATTTAGCGGTACTTAATGGGAAAAATATGCTCCCGCTCATAACTGCTGTTCATCCGTCAAATTCTTGAAACAATGCATTTGTTCGGTGTGTATGGTGAGTTTTTAAATTTAAAAGACTAAAATCAGAAAAGACAGTTATCAGAGCGTGTGCTAAGAAAACTGCAAGACATTCTGCAGTAGTAAGTAGATTTAACAACAAAAAAAGCTGTGAAAGTTACGAGGCTGACCTGAGGCTTAGTACTGTTAACTTCAGGCAGCGTCCTGGGAGGCAATGTGTGAATCTTCCACCTAAGGAACGATGTAATGGCTAGCGGTTTTCAAAACCTGCCTTAAGGCTCTCAGGCTATCACAGAAGTTTTACTTAATCTTTCAGGATATGGATAGGCTTTGCTTTTTGCAAACATCTATGAAAAGTTTAGATACCGCGTCCCCCAGCCATTGGTCTGCTCTGCCACAGGTCCCCACACTTACTGATCCTTTCCAGCCCAGGAGCTGTTAGCGGTGTTACCTGCTTTGGGCAGAGGCAGCAGTTGAATGGCCAGCGCTGGCTCTGCCTGCCTTTGCTGGCCGGTTACCTTGATTAATTTTTCCTGAAGTGGATGAATGTGCTCTTACAGGATTCCTGCTGCTGCAGGTCTGTATGGGTGGTAACCTCTCTTTGCCGGGTGGCGATGAGTAACTGTGGGCAGCTTCTGCTGGAAGAGCTTGTCTATCTACAGCTGTTCAGTCACATTTTCTGAAGCAAATTTAATGGCTTTTGCTTTGTCTGCTATTGAATAACGTCATTCTTTATCAAAGCTGTTTGAGGAGCTGTTGGCTGAAACCTGCTGTCCAGAGATGTATCATTTCATGCAGCATGTACAGGTGATATTTTAGTTGTGTAGAAGTTGCACAAGAGCATAGCAGACTTTGTAGTTCCCCCTTTTAAGCATCTTTTTTAGTTTTTTTGGTTGGCCCTTCTGTGTAATCAGTGCTGTGTGTAAACTTTCTTTTCAAACTTGAACTGGTGATAAACTGGTGTGTGGTCTCTTCTCATGCAAGTATGTATGTGCCTATATATATGCGTGTGTACGTCACGTATTCTCCAGTACAGTGCACTCTTCAGTTTCCTCTTCGCTGCTGCTGGTTGGGTGGCAGCAATCATGACAACCAGTCTAGTTCAGTCTTTGCTAAGGCCAATCTTCCTGAAGCCATGTGATTCTCCAGAATTTCAATCTTTCCCTCAAGCTTGAAATGACAGCAAAAATAATTATCCCTTGGCTTTAGTAAAAGAACTAATAACTTTTTTCTGATGTTTATACAATAAAATTTCATGATTATTGCATGTTTGGGATTGACTATATGCATTCTTTTCTAATTAGTGGAAATGGTGTTATGATTACTGACTGTTTCCTTCTCTTCTTTTTGAATACTTTAATTTCATGTCTTATTTGTTCTCCTGAAATGCTTTCACATCCATTCACGGGGTAGTGAAGTTCTTGTCATGTGAGCTGTGCTTAATCTGTTGCTGGCTTACAGGTGGCCCAGGAAAATCCCCAGACTTTTTGCTTGAACCTCGTTTGACAAGACTAATACCTGTGTTACAGAATGTGTTCCTACAAATTACTGCAAGCACAAAACGGTTTCGTTGCGTGTTGCTGCCAGCGTGGCCCGCCCGTGCTAGATGGCCGCCTTTACTTCGACTTCCAGAACCTGCCGCAGTTGCTGGACCTGCCACCTCCTCTCGCAGAACCTTTTGGTTTTCCTTTTTGCTGCAGAGGTTCTCGTTCAGCATTGGCTGTTGGTGGAAACACCTCTGCGTTGGCAGGTTTTTGAACCGAGATTGTACAAAAGGTCCCAAATGTGCATTTTGGCTTATCCTTACATCCTACTTTTCTGCTCAGGAAAATCTGGTTAGGAGCTTCTGTATGAAATGTGGGTGAGGACTACAGGGCAGTTGGCATATCTGAAATAGTGATAGTTTTCCTGGGCTGTCCTCTGAATTCAGGAGAGACTGGGTCACTGTGTTTTTAGCCTGATGAACAGCCTGCCTTCTCTTGGCTTTTCTTCGTTGCGATTTTGGTCCTGGCAGGGTTGAGCCGCTACTGCTGTCATTCCTGCAGTGCTGATGGTTACTGTAAACCACTGATCCGTTACTGTGTGCTGACTCAATGGTGAAAAGTTGCTTTAATTTCCTGCCTTCTCAAGGATAAAATAGACCCTCTATCCCGTGTGCTGGCACCTGGATTCCTGTGTTTCTGGTGGAAGATGCAGAACAGTCGCTGGAGCTGCAGTTTGAGTTGCTGTGCTGACAGGTCCACTGATCTCCGGCGGCTGCCGCCAAGAAGCGCAGCGGCGTAGTGCTTCTTACCTGCTGGGGCTCCTTACCTCCCCGCACATCCAGCAGTCGTCTTTCAGGCAAGGTTTCTTTGGACAGGGATGTTATCTTCTCGTGCGTTAGTGTGACACCTGGCACAGCATGCAGATGGGGACATTTCATTGCTGCCATAATTCAGTCACTAAAAATAATTGTAGTAATTCTGTGCGCTTATTATGTGAACATTGGAAAGATACTCGGTGGCATAAAATTAGATGAAACTGCACAGCTATGAGGACTTTTGTCCTCAAACATAATACTTTTTGTAGTAGTCTGTGGTAATGTATTTCTGAGAGGGAACGTCTTTATTTCATGACTTCTGAGATGTTTGAGAGGGCGGAGAGTTGACGGGTTTTGCTGTGTCTTAGCGCATGGTGACATCTTCTTCCCAATGGAGATGTTGAAGCAGCAGCTGTAAAGGGGAAACTCCCTCAGTTTTCTGCAGAAATGCAAACTCTGGTTTATATATTAGCTTCAAGTGAAAAAAAGAATGATCTGCTGCTAACTGTATTCCATTTTGGTAGCAATGTATCTTATGCTGAGCTTTTCTGAAATGACAGCAGCAGCTTTTTGCTTAGTTGCCCAGCAGAGCAAAACAGAGCCAACTGTGCAGCAGCTATCCTTCAGACGTCTAAATTTTTCAGTCTATTTATGAGTATCAACAAACACTTTGTGCATGCTTTTGCCATGCGTTGAATGCTTCTATTTTCCTTTAATTTAGCTTAAAACTAGTAATGGAATTCCTGAGGTTTTGAAAGGAATAGCTCTTGGCAAGCTTAGAGTTTTGAAACCAAAGGCAAATTAAGATACCAAGCAAACACGGGGAGGGCTACTACTTCAGGGAAGTGTGTTAAGATTCTTCCGACATCTTAGAGACTGTTTGTTGTATTTATGTTTAAAATATATGTATGTATCTTTGAATTACTCCTATAAAGCATAGTTATTGTTGTTGTTTTGTTTAGTGATTTTTTAAAAAAAAGATACTGAAACTCAAGTGGACTTTTTTTTTCCTTTATCACTCAAGAGGTTTAGCCTTTTCAGCCAACCATTAGAAGCAGAGGATATAATAGTCCTTTTAGGTTTTTCTTTGTATCTGACTGTATTTCTCAGTAATTCAAACATTGATTGAAGCATGCAAATAGATTACAGGTTTTATTTTAAATAAAATATGCTTTTCCTTCCAAGTGACCACAGTAATTGTAACTGAAATAGTTATCATACATCTGTCAGGTAGTACAATATGCAGTCAAAACTTTTATTTACATTTTCAAAGTGTTGCTGTGCTTTTTCTAAAGTGTACCGCTACGTGATGCTTTAGTTTGGTGGGAATAATAGAATATGCAACACAGGGAAACTTTGGCATCTGTGGTACGGCTTGCTGCTTGTACCCTGCTCCCAGTAATCCTGAGGTGCACAGTGTTTATAGAAAACTTGCGTGTTATCTCCTTTATTTAGGTTACTGCATTTCTTTGTAGAGTTTCGTCGCTGTGTGCCTTCGTTCAGTCCTGCATTTCCTTGCGGTGTTTCTTATTATCATAAACATTTTGAATGTCTCGGAGCTAATTATCATCTCTCTCAAATTTAACTCATTTGCTCTCCGTTTGCAATGCTGCTGACAGCACTATAATCCTCTGTCGCCCAGGGCAGTAATTTGGGAGTAGCCCTCTTTTTTTCTCTTCTTCTTCAATCCACAGTCATGTTTTATTCATATCCCTCTTCTTCCTTGTCCAAACAACATTTCCAAGATCACATTTTCTTTTTCAGTCTTTACAAATAAAGTTTAGGCCTGTGTCTGTCATCTGGAGTACTTCAAGTACCTCCTCCCTCCTCTCCTGATACTCGTATCTCTGCGGTCTGCTTAAAATACGGCTGGTGAGATTTTTCAGTAGTCTGCTTGACTGCTCGCTTCCCTGATCAAGTGAACGTTCATTGTCCCCCAGTCTGAAAAATCTGCATCTTGAATTTCCACATCATACTCTGCTTTTGCCCCGCTACTCTTGGTGCTCCAGTCTATCTTTTTTTTTTCCCCTCTATCACTTCACTTATGTTTCATGTCATATTCTTCACTTTGATTTAGGAAACTTCTGAGTATTATCATATATGTTAATGCTACTACGTGAGAAAATGATCGCACCTCTGACTTTTCTTCATGTCATTAGGTATTCTGTTGTGTCTCTGCTTATACAGATGAACTGTGTTTTTATCTCTGAAGCTGACAGGGATGCATGCTACCTTTGTATCCTTTTTTTATTTATTTTTAATAGAGACCTGTGAAAATTATCTTGCCATGTGTCTTCCAAATTTGGTTCACTTGTCTGACGATTGTATTTCCTTGTTCTGGAATAAGAGAGGAGCACTGGTGACAAGCTTTAAACTTTGTTGTGTGAGTACAATGCGAGGTTTTGTGGACTTTTATTACCGTATGTGATTTCAGTTAGTAAATATGTTTTGCTGTACTTGTTAAGTTTATTGGGTGAGACAAATCTGACTAGTAGTCTGCAGGTTTTCTTTAAATGATATACAAATTGAATTAAACTGGCAATAAAAGTGGTATTAAATGCCATGTCTTATTGCAGAACTAAAGCTAATATTAATAGAGGTAATACCTTTTTTTTTTTTGGATGAGAAGCTAGTTGACTCTTAAGCTCTTAGGTATTTTTCATGTCTCATGAAATGTTGGGTCACAGTGATTTTGCATCAGTGACTTGTGATTTATTTATTTATTGAATGTTCAAACGTTGTTTTCAATTATAATGATTACATTATAATGTTTAATGTAATGTTAATGTTTATGTAAAATAATAATTTTAATATTTAGCTTGCTGTACCTGTCTTAGGAATGTTTTGGGTAGTGGAATTAAATCGTCATGATCTCTTCTGAGTCATAGCTGCTGCCTTGAGTTTCATTCTCCTAAAATCTACTAAGTGGACTTTAATGCCTTGAAATTGAGAGTGCAGGGTACATCAACTTGTACAGCAATAAATGTGAAAGGACTTGAGGAGTTGTAGTTCTAGCGTTAATTTTATTAGGTGTACCAACATTAATGCCAAAGCTGAATGTTTCCTATCAGTCTATGTAGCGTTTGCGCAGCTAAACTAGAGATAGTCTTAGTCTTAAATAATTGGCCACTACTTTAAGGTTCCTAAAAGCATTTAATTGGCAAATGTTTGGATGCTTTGTGTGAATGTGAATGTCTATTTTCTTATCTTTCTGATAGTCTCTTCATTTACTGTGTATGTTTTAGCCTACAGTGTTCAGTTTCTAAGAGAGCATCCTCTGTAGTTGCAGCTTGCCTGGGAAGAATGCCATTACATTTATCTTTGTTACTAAAAGGCATTTGGCTAAGACATTTTAGATCTTAAAAAGTAATGAACAAGCTAATATTGTATACAACATTGTCCAATAAATTGTACTCTAAACTTGAACTTTATGGTATTTATTTAGTATTATTATGATAACATTGTTAGGCCTGTATTTAGAAATCTGGAGTAATACATGCCAATTAGGCAGTCCTGCAGCTCTAGAGAATGCTTCATTCTTAAAAATTGCTGGACTAGAAAAGAATGTATACAGGAAGGGAAAAACGGAATGTTCTACATAGGCTTCAGTCAAACTATGTTCTTTTTTTTCCTCTTTCTCCTCCTCCTTTTTTAGGTAGACAGCTAGATGGGTAAACCTTTCTTACCCAGTGCCTGCATTCCCCCTTCACCAAGTTCCAGAACCTGTTTTGAAAACAGAGGTGGGGAAAGCATTTTCAGGTCGTCTTCTAGGTCTTCAGTTCTGGAGCAATGTTTGTTTTGTCTTAGAGGCACAGCATATGCCAGAAACTCAGATAAGCTTCTAGTTTCTGTAAGACTCTTCAGGTTTAAGTATATATTATAACTGTTATTTTCAGATACTTATGGCCACTTAGGATCTTGAAATATTTCTGCTAGTAAAGGACAACAAGCTGCCCTTCAAAATCTAAAGTTTAAGTTATTTGTCTTGGATTTTCTGTGCCTACAGTGAATGTGGATCATCTGACCTTCAGAAATGTGTTTTCTTTTACTATGACTTTCGTCCATAAATGTCAGTATGTTTGCTTAATAAATATTTATTTCTTCCTGCTTCAGAGTTCCTTGTTCTGCTAAGTCCCTCTAAATGGGTCCCGTAGAGCACAACTTCATGTGTCTGCTAAATTTAAATTTACTTCTCTTGAAGAATTTGTATTTATTAAGTCACCTGTAATATATAATTCTGTTTGTTAAATGGATGTAAATCACCAACTAATGGTGTGTTTTTAAAATGGTTTTATATTAAAGTAAAAAGTAGCTTAATATTAGTAGTAGCATGGAATTTAAAACACAAAAAGCCTTTCTGAAAGTTTGGTTGTGCCCATACCGTATCCATTTAGCATTTTTTCTGTGAATTCTTCATTGTTGACGTTAAAATAGATCAATAACAATTATTTATGCTGAAGCCTGTCCCCTATCTTGTCTCTCCCTCCAAGGACATAAATATCTCTGACTTGCCCTGGGGCTCAGCCTAAGGCTGGCTTTGGTTGGTTGTTTCCCAGTTTAAATATTTTTAAGTTTTAGGGCTCACAAATACAAGCGTGTAAAAAATTAATTGACAAGCGGTTAAATCAAGTTTTATGCTCACATCCCACCTCTGATAACTTCCAGTACTCTTACCTACTGATATGTAAAGTGGAGCACAATTTCGAGTGGCTCTTTATTTATTTAGATCCTGATTCATGTAAGATTTTGCTTAATGTTTTGACTTCTCGTTGAACTCCAGGTGACAAAACTTAGCAAGGTAGGTAGGAAAAATAAGGTGGAACTTAAGCATATGCCAATCATTTTGAAATTTACTGCTTATAAACTCTCCCTCGGGAATGAAGGAGAGCCAGATTACAGATGATTTCCTTATAGTTTGGAGTAGGAAGATGTCTGAAGCGGAGTAAAGCTGTGCAGCTGAGACTTTGAGGAGAGAAGTACTTCAGGATAAGTAATGTATTCTAGGGAAAATGTTGGCTACGTTTGTGCTAATAAGCAGAGCGATATTAACCAGTTGTTGCCCGATATGTCAAACTGCTGCTGCATTGCTTCTGCAATGCCTGGTTGCGGTGGTGGTATGGATGGGTTGGCTCTGATGCTGATTTATACAGTGGGCAGAGTGTTACAGGTTGTGTGTTGCATTTCTGGGAAATGTTCTGCCATAAGCATAAGTTTTTAGTACTGGAGCAAATGGAATATTGTACATAAAATATGCAGTTTTAAACTTCTGCACTAGAAAAAAAGTATTTGTTTCCACGTGCTACATATTTAGTACGTAGTTATTTTGAAATCGACTGACAAAGTTTTTATGAACTACTGTAGTGCTTGATTACATACAGTTCTTGAATTATTTCAAGAAAATAAACGTTTGAAGTAAGCACCTATTTTTTAATCCTGCTGTCAGATGTCAAAATGTCTAGAGGAGGCAGACTGCATTTTTTCGTGTTGCTTTTCAATGCCCTACATAGAAGTTTGTGACATGGATGTGTTGGTTTTTCTCTTCTAATGGAGTTATGTAAGTTAACATAGCTTTCCATGTTGATTAATAGCTAAAATTA